>PVLD010007438.1:0-91666 GCA_004027595.1 Dinomys branickii | reverse complement strand
ATAATTTGGTATTTCCTTTAATGTTTTTGTGTTAACTAATGTGAAGATAACTATGTAATACAACATCCAGTTCTAATTCCCTACTATATTCTGTATAACTTTGTATTTTCTGTATTGTTTATGGCTTTTCTGGTTCATATGTCTCCATTCTTTTGTCTTTAAAATAAAATTTAAAAAAAAAATAAAATAAAATAAAATAAAATAAAAAATAAATCAGGTGTGGTGGTGCACACCCATGCTCCTGGCACTCTTGGACACCCAGGGAGGAGGTTTGAGCCCAGCCTCGCCAACTTGGTCAGACCTATTTCCAAAAAGAGTAAGAAATTAAAAAGGGCGAGGGATTTATAGCTCAGTGCAGAAAACCTGAGTATTGGGAGAACAAAAAAAAAGTTTGATCTCTAATGTAAAGCATGAGGAATTTATGGCCCACAAGACTTCTTCCAGATCTGAAAGCAGGTTCCTTAGTTTGGCGGTAAGAGGCTCTGTACTAAGGATCAACATATATTTTGTGGTAAAGGGACAGATAATAAATAGTTTGGGCTTAGAAGTCACAACCCTAATGAAATACTAAATATTAAGAGTCCACCTAACAATTCAATCCTAAACTATGCATGTATACCTTATATATAAAAAAAGTAAGGTTATACCCCCAAACTTAAACTATAACCAATTACACTGTCAAATTGCTGACACAGTCCTTTAAGTGCTACCATCATCCACACTTTACAATGTGGCAAAGACACTATGCAATTACTTCCGAGTAGTGGGACTGTCCGTAATTTTGTTTCCTTTTTTCAAATTAGATTTACCCTATCATCTTTGGCAATAATCATTAATTACTTTTATAATTTTTAAAAGCTTTTTAAAAAATGAACATGAGCCTTGATTACACTCAGAATTCTACTCAGAATTCTAAGACTTGACTTTTGAAGGGGCCTTTAAATATTCAATAAAATCATATTACAAGCCCTTCAGTGAGGTTTTTCTTCTTACACACTCAACAAATGCTGAGTGAGACAAGGCAGTTTGCTCAAAGAGCTATCCAATGAGTGAAAAGCTAAATTTTGAGGTCCTCTCTATGTAGTTCAGTCTGGCCTCAAATTCACTTTGTAGCCCACACTGGATCAAACTTGCAGCAATTCTCCTGCCTCAGCCTCCCCAGTGCTGGAATTAGAAGCATGGGCCACCATGCCCAGCTCTTTTTTCTCCTTTTATGTGAATCTTTCTCTTCTTACACTCTCCACCTTTCTAATTATGCCCCTAAAACTCCCCAGCAACCCCCTTCACCTCCTCCCTCTTCCCATTCCTTTTGCTGTCACTGATTCTGTCTGAGCAGACCCCTATGTTTTGCTCAATAAACACTCAACCACTTGCAGAATGAATACCAATCAAATACTCACCAAGTTTTCTTTTTTGGAATGATTACTTCTTCAATTCCTTAATGAGAAAAAAAAAATCAGTTTCCTAATATTACTACTATACACAGTATCTCGATAAAAAGTGGAATTATTTCAATAGACTTAATATACCTGTTACATCAGTTCCTTCAACCTTTGGGAAAGCTGTATTTCCAGAATAAAATCTGCAAAAAAAGAAAGCTTTAGCTAATACTCATTAGTGAAGTTACAAGCTCACTTCTACTTACATGCATTTTGAGATCGAATGTTCCTATTACCATGGATCAAACAGACTGGATAATTCAGGTCAATGTAGGGGAGGTCCTGACAATAAAGACTAGCTTGCTTGCTTCACTTAAATAATCTGTATAACAAAGCTAAAGACCGTCACCCATGGCTTTGTATGTCACCTCTTTCAGTAATCAGGAATGTACCAAGTACAAAAGACATAATTTATACTTAGAATTGCTCTTATTTTAGTAGAGGTTCAAGTATGAAAAACCTTAACCCAAAATATATAATAATCACTGGCCCACAAGTGAGTTTTAAAATATTCTGACCACACTAAAAATATAGTCGGCACCACGTAGATAATGTGTATGATTAATATTACCGTGCATATTCCCTTGATAAATGCAATCAGTCCAATTCAGAAAACTGAGATGTAGTTACACAGGAAAATGCTTCCTTCATCCCATCTGGTCTCAGGTATCATTTAAAGACAATATTTCTCTCTTATAAGGGTAGTTTACAAAGGAACTAACTCTTACTTACATATCATGCTATGTGCTTCTTGCAACATTAGGGCAGACAACACAATTGTCTTGAGAATAAATGCTGAGGGAGGGATGTTGATGTCAGGCAAAGAAAATAGGTGGGTAAATGTCCACATTAAGCACAACCAGGAACAGGAAGACTGGAAGTGAACTGCATAAAGGCTTCTGCAGCCAGGCCCGTATCTGTAATTCCAGCACTCGAGGCTGAGGCAAGAGGACTGCCCTGAATTTGCGGCCAGCCTAGGCTATACAGAGAAATCAAGCCCAGCCTAAACAACATAGCAAGACTTTCTGGTAAAATGTAAAAAGCTTCTGCAATACCAGATCAAGTGTTTTCTCCAGGGGAACTGAGAGAAAGTACAGATAAAATATTTATTGTGAACTATGTATCTTTCTGGTTCCCCACAATTTGTTCACATGGTTATCCACTTAAACTTTATTTACTATCATCCAACTGAGGAAAAGGCAAATACTACAAACACTGAATCTAAAATCAGGTTTTCCTTGGACTGGGGTTTAGCTCAGGGGTACAGTGTGTAATTAGTATGCATGAGGCCCTGGGTTCAATCCCCCCTACCCCGCACCAAAAATGTTACATAACTAATGCAAAAGCTGGGTGTAGTGACTGCACACCTGTACTCCCAGCAATTGGGGAGGATATCAAGTTTGACTCAATCTGGGTAATTTAACAATTTAAGGAGCCCTTGTCTTTTAATTAAAAAACTAATTTAAACAAGGTTGGGGATATAGTTCATTCCAAAAGCCATGCGTTCAACCTCAGCACTAAAAAAAGGAAATAAGCTTTTAAAAATAAGTTTTTCACGTTAAAAAAAAAACTACACGCTATTCTCATATTTCCACAAGGACAATGTAGTAATAAAAATTACTTACATAGCTGATTCATGTTCCAAGCCTTAACTACCACAGATTTAGATGTGGGGGGAGGGTCATACTTCCACTTTTATGAGAATCTGATCATTTACTTGATCTAACTAAAGATATTTGTAAACAACCAACATAGTTCCCTAAAGAATGCAGACTTTTTTTTTTTTTTGAGACAAGAGTCTCTCTATGTAGTACAGACTACCCTCGAACTCACGGTAACCTTCCTGCCTCAATCTCAGTCTCCCAAGTGCTGGCATTACAAGGGTGCGCCACTCACATCCCGCCTAATACGTGCGTTTTGCATTCCTGTATTTGAAGGCACGGGCGCAGCAAGCTCGTCCTTGGGGACACGCGGCCGTGACAATCCGCATGCGCACAGCCTAACGTCCAGCCTAAATCCGCAGTTCTCAGGATAATATAGGACAAAATTGACTCCAAGGTGACCTTTATGGATTCCCCAAACATCTCTTACCTGCAACGTTCACACACACCTACCCGCTGACCCGTGAGCGGCAAGCGAAGTCTACTGTGGACCCTCAGCCACCGGACACATACTACAGCCGCCATCTTTCAATTCTCCGCAGAGCATGCTGGGAAAGCGTGGACTCGACCTTTAGGGTCATGCGGGGGGGGGATGGGCGAGGAGCACACGGCTAGAAATGGGAGGAGACAACCTAAGATTTGGAAAGACCGTCACAGCAGTTCAAGGCCGAATACTACTCATTTGTCTTGAAGAGGTTTTCTAAAACTATTATTTTAATGTCTTATATATCTTTAAATATTTTCAAAATAAAAGGGAGTGAAAAATTCTGAAAAATAACTTCCCTTCCCCTCCCCGAAAAAGTGATCTTGTCCACGTAAATACTCCAGCCTGCGTCTCCCGCGCGCAGGCGCAATTTGAATCACGTGTTGGTTCCTGGCTTGCGGCTGAGTTAGTTGCGAATTCTCTGGTGGTGAGTGGAATACCTCTTTCTGTGCGTCGGATCTCAACACAGACCTAGAAGATGCTGGGCTCCAAGAACATGCCCTGGCGGCGGCTGCAGGGCATTTCCTTCGGGATGTATTCGGCTGAAGAGCTCAAGTAAGGAGGTGGTGGGAAGCGTGGAGATCCCTGGTCCTGAGGTGGGCGCCATAAACTACTATCCCCAGAATGCCTTTTATCTGCGGAGGGCCTGACTGTAGTCGTGTGCCTCCCACTAGGCTCTGCAGTCTAGGCCATGTTCCCCAGCCCGAGTGTCCTGCCGATGGTACGACGCGGTGGGGCCGGGGGTGCCCTGCAGTACTGCGTTACCGCCGGATCATCTCTCCTTAATTAACGTATTTCTGTAGTGACTTACACGTGGCCGTTGAAATGTAGTTTCCTCTTGTCTGTACGTTGATTATCCTTTAAGCCTTCAGTGCAATCCATAGAGCAGGGCCCTCATCTATTCTCTGCCTAGTTTCTAAATCACTGAGACGTTCTTTAGTCTTCATTTTTACACGGTACCATCTGGCATTCTTCACCACACTCTTTTGAAACTTTGCTGTCTTCCAGGATCTTTTTACTATTTCTGGAATAAGTAGTTTTTCCTTTCTCCCTTCCTCGATCAGGCTGTCAACGCACAAGTACTTGCTGAGCATCCTCTTTTTACCAGGTACTAAATAAACGAGGTGTTCACATATTGGGGAACATAGTCCGTGTTCCTTGAGATCCTATTCTATTCTTATCTTAAATATTGTCTGTAGAGATTCTTATCATTTTTGTTACTGATGCACCCAAATTTAACCCTCCAGCCCCAAATTCTTTCCTGATTTTTAGATGAATTTCCAATTATTTAACTTCTCTGGATATCTTACTTGACTTTAATAGGAATCATAAACTCATATATTAAAATATCAACATACACCATTCCCACACACACAAACTGAAGTGGAACTTGCTTTCCAAAATGGTGTGTCTAGTCTAGTGTAAAATGTTCACTAGAAATGGGGAAATTCTAATTCTAAACTTAACTTTGCTAACAAAGAACTTATTTTTCCATCTCTTGCTATGTGTCCTGTTTATGTTTTATATTTTATACGCTTTTTCACCCCTTACTCTTTGCCACTGCTGTAGAGCAGGCCCTTACATGTCTAAATCACCCCCATTCCTATCCACTCCATCCTACACACAGCTGTCAAAAGTGAGTCTTCCACAGTGTGTATGTATCTGTCACTCCCCGCCTCCTCCGCATTTGGTTTTTTGAGACAGAGTCTCACTAAGTTTGGGCTGGTCTTGAACTCAGTATGTAGCACAGGCTGGCCTCAGATTCACAGTAAGCCTGTGAGTTCTTCAGCCTCCCCAAGTGCAGGAATTAAAGGCATGTGCCACCATGCCCAGCTTTATCTGTCTGTCTTAAAACCCTCCAAAGATTCCATTTCCCTGGGATAAATGATACTTTCTTAGCATAGTTTGTAAAAACTCCAATGATGAGGCTAATCCTGATTTGAGCTATAATATCATGCCTGCTCTAGCTCTACTAAACAACTTGCAGATTGCAGAAATTATCCGACTGTCACGCTATTTCTTCTGCATTCAGTGTCCTTTCTGCCAGAGTGACCTGTTTCCCTCTGCCTCCCACCAAACACACACCCAGAGGCTCAGCAGGGTCTCTCGTGTTCTGAGATCTTCCTGTACCTAATGCAACGTGCTTTAATTGCTTTATGCCTATTTATATTTAGTCTCTGTCCATTTGCCTTGAGATTCTTACGTTATTTCTTTTTTTTTTTTCTTCCTGTCTGGATGAATAAATAGATAAGTAAACTCCTGAGTTCTAGGTACCAGTTGTACCAGGGTACTCGCTTATCATCCCTAGCCCTATTAGACAGTTTCGTTCAAAAACAAAAATGTTTAGGTTGCTTGAGTTTTTTAAAAGATAGTTGTAGCCAGGTGTGGTGGTGCGTGCTTGTGATCCTAGCATTTGGGAGGTTAAGGCAGGAGATTGCCAAGAGTTTGAGGCTACCTTGGGCTACGTAGCAAGTTCAAGGATGAGCCTGAGTTACAGAGAAAGACCCTGTCTCCAAAAATAAACAACAAAAAACACCAAAAACCCAAAAGATAATTATAGTTATCAAATAGGAAAGGGCATGAACAAAACTTACATCCGTCACTAACACTGTAGACCTTTTTAAATCTAAGGTTGAGAAATTTAAATAATTGTCCCTTTTATGGTTTAGGCTCTAAGTAACTTTCTGTCTCACTCAGAGAAAAAGCCAGGTGACCTGGTATTGCCATTCTGATCCAACTCTTCTAATGTTAAGAGTGACTTTCTCCTCTATCCCAGAAGAGAGAGCAAATTGTTCCAGGGACTATATTCTTTACATATTCTAACACATTCAGGACAGATGATTATCATGTTTCACTGCCCGGAGGCTCTGGTTTATTTGTGTTGCACTCCTGCCAGCTTAAGCCACTGGTGTGGTACACGCATGGTTATCTCATTGACTGGCACAGGATAGTCCCATCAGGTGGTACAGGGTATACAATGGAATATTATTTAGCCCTAAAAAGCAAGAAAATTCTGATACGTGCCATCTGTATAACGTGGATCAATTAAGTCAAGTGAAATAAGCCACTAACAAGAGGACAGTAGTATATGATTCCATTTAACATATGGTACCTAAAAGGATTAGATTAATTGAAACAGCAAAATAATGGTTGCTGGGTAATGGGGAGAGAGGAATGAGGAATTAATTGTATAATGGATATAGATTTCAGTTTTGTAAGATGAAAAGAGCTGTGGAGATTGGTGATAGTGATGGTAGCACAGTGTGAATGTACTTAATACCACTTGACTATGTTCTTAAGAATGATTAACAAATTCAAAAATTAAGGGGGGAAGCAAGAAAGCTAAGTAGTTTAGTGTTATCCATTCAGCTCCAGCTTGGTGTGAGGAGACAGACATAACATCCAGTTAAAGTTTCTGATGAAATTTTCTTACCACCACAGAGGTGACCATATAGGTAACCACCACAGTCGATCTGCCTAAAGGTAGACAGGTTTCAGATTGGCACTGACTGTTCAATGTTAAAATGTCCAACAGTGGACCATCATCACTTTATACTCAGTATATGTGTTACCTTCCTGAAAAACTTGACACATTTTATGTTGGTTTTCAATAAGATGTGAGATTGGGATGGTTTCCTTGTCATTACCTGTAATTTCTAAATTAGACAAGTTTTTAAAAAATAAAGTAGGCTTTTTAATAATACAGTCATGTGTAGTGATAAGGATGCCTTCTGAGAAGTGCATCAGTAATTCCATCGTGGAGTGCACATACACAAACCTAGGTGGCACAGCCTGCTACCTACCTGGGCTCTCTGGTATGTATTATTTAATATGCAGCCCATTTGTGACAGAAATATCTACAGGCAATATATGACTAGTTATTCAGCTGTCTTTTAGGAGCCCCTGCTAAACAAACATAAAATGTAATGAAACCTTTTGTAAAGCAAGTTCTATTTCTTAAAGCTTTGCATGTCTTATTAGCTTTAGTTTTCTTGAATTTGCTATTTCTGATTATAAGTGTTGTTGTACATCTCTTTTATTAAACTAAATTAATGTCATGCTTCACTTCTTCACATTCTGGATGTGTCACTTGGATTAAATCAACCAACTACTCTAAGCTCCCTTCTAAAAAATACATACAGTGATGCTTATCTCAGGGGAACTAAGACCAAGAGTACACTTGATCTTACTCAAAAGGCTAAGAAGTAATTTTAAGACCAAGTAAATAATGCTGCTTGTAAAGCAGTGTGTAGTACTTGTTTAAGACTTATTTTGATAAAAAATTGACCAATGCACTGGGTGTAAATTTTACTCTAGATGTTTAAAATTTTACTATTCTTATTTAACACATACTTGCTGAATATTATAGTTTAGATCTAAAATGTACCCCAAAGTGTCAGGCATTTGAAGGCTGATTAGGTTATGTTGGTACCGCACTCATCTGTGGGTCCATCCACTGGTAATTTTTGCAGTTGCGTATGTTGTTGGGGGGTGGGGCCTGGCTGGAGGTAGGTCACTAGGGGCATCACTTGGAAAAGCTTGTTCTTGTTCTTGGGCTCCTCACTCGCTCTCCTGGCTGCCATGGGCTGAGCAGCTGTCCTCTGCCATGCCCTTCACCGTGTCATTTCTGCGTTGGTGCCCACCGACCTTGGACTTCTGTAAAAACTGTAAGCCAAAATAAACCTCTCCTCTGTGAAGCTGTGGATATTAAGTATTTTGTGCCAGCAATTGGAATGTGACTGATACACTGAGTAACCATTATGTGCTAGCCCAGCATGGGTGTTGGGTGTGGTGGTAAGCAGGACTAGGAGATTTTGCCTGTACAACATTCACTATATCAGAGGAAACCTTTAATCTTTCAAGTACCATTTTGTAAATGCTGGAAAGGAAACATTAGAAAGGTCAATAACCTGAATTTTCTCTTGTTCTTTTTTATCTCTTTAGGAAATTAAGTGTTAAATCCATCACAAACCCACGGTACCTGGACAGCTTGGGGAACCCATCAGCAAATGGTCTATATGACTTAGCATTGGGCCCTGCAGATTCCAAAGAGGTGTGCTCCACCTGTGTACAAGATTTCAACAACTGTTCTGGGCACCTGGGCCACATAGAGCTCCCACTCACAGTGTATAACCCTCTCTTCTTTGATGTACGTGCTGCCTGGGGTGTGTGGGCCTCGGGTGCCGGTGGGATTGTGAGGGCCACAGCTCTTCCCACAGAAGATGTCTGAGAAGGTTAAGCCCTAGGGGCTTTGTGTTAAAGCATTCTCTAGAAAGAGAAAACCTAGAAGAGTCAAACACAGGTTGAATTATCTGAAGTGCTTGGTCCTAGAAATAGTTTTGACTTCAGAATTTTGCAGATTTTGGAATAGTTGCATGTAATAGTGAGATATGTTGGTGATGGAACCCAAGTCTAAGCAAGAAATTCATGTTTCATATATATCTGTACACCCATTCTGAAAATACATAATTTATATATTTCTTGTGCATCTGCATTTGGACTGTGTCCCATCACATGAAGTCAGGTGTTGAATGTTCCCCTTGTGGTACTAAGTTGGTGCTCAGAAAGTTCTGCATTCTGGAACTTTTTGGATTGGTGATATTCAGCCAATGATTTCTATTTTCTATATAGCTCTGATTAAGCAAATTGGAATTTGATTGCAGTTGAGAAGAGCTCCATGGGCTGGGGATATAGCTCAGTGGAATAAGCGCCTGCCTAGCAAGCGCAGGGTCCTGAGTTCGATCCCCAGTACCGCAAAAAAAAAAAGAGAGAAGAGCTCCAATTTGATTGTATTCACACGATTGTATTCCTTGCACATTTTGTTCCACAGGCTTTATGCCTTTCAGAAACCTAGTAGCGACTATTGAATAGAAAATTTTAGTGTTCTTAAGGCCTCAGAGCTCTTAAAATGGATTTGTAGAGTCTTCCTTGGTAGCAGGCGAAAGAAAGCCTCAGAAAGCCCAACAATCAGATCAAAACAAAGCTGCTATAAAGTCCTGTTTGCATATTTAGCTTATGATATCAGTGAATGTGGCCTATGGGAGTGTTTTTTAATGCTACTTCTTGGTATACATAGAAAGGTTATTCCATAGTTAAGTAACGGGTGCAAGAGAAAAGTTAATATCCTGTCTCACCATAACTGAATTTCACATTTTAATGAGTTAAATTGAAACATAAAAGAAAACATAGAAGAATATTTCTAATTCTTAAGAGTCAAAAAGACCTATCTAAACATGTAGGCGGGAGTGCAATTCTTAAAAGAGCAAACTGACCACAGAAGGAAAAATCTCAGGAGTACACAAAATCATCAGGAGTGCTGTCTCTCTTTCTAATGTCCTGTTTCTTTTCATCCTCCTTAGAAACTGTACCTGCTGCTCCGAGGTTCCTGTTTAAACTGCCACATGCTGACCTGTCCCCGGGCTGTGATTCACCTCCTTGTCTGCCAGCTAAAGGTTCTGGAAGTTGGGGCCCTACAAGCAGTATATGAGCTGGAGCGAATTCTGACCCGGGTAGGTAGATAATGGTAGTCATAGAAATCAGGAAAGCCAAGTAGCAGAGAATAAGAGATGCTTGTAAGTTGTTCCTAATTACCATCCTAATGGTCACCTGGGTGTGACTCAGGTGAAAGGTACCTATGCAGGTAACCCTTACAGGTTATAATACCAACAGCAAGCAGAAACACTGAAACAACCCAGGATTTGGATGCAGATTTAACATCAGATGGGCACTGACAGTGAATCAGTTGTCCCTCAATATGTCAGGCCTTGAAGGTCCAGGGAGGGAAGTTTTTAGGGGGTTGCAAAGGGGAGGTACAGAGGTAGAATACTTGGCTGTCTTTGATTGGTTCTTACAGTATATCATAATAACCAGCTATGCATCACAGTGACAGCCATTTCTGAGAAACAGAAGCAACTGTAAGTACAACAGAAACTGTCACCTGAGCAACTGAAGTATACTGACTGGGAGTAAGGGGCATTTTATGCCATATTTCTCCCGTTTCAGTTTCCCTGGCAAATCTCTGCTGGACATGTTATATATGATCTTTTGAGACAAGGCCCAACTAGAAGTAGTAACATCAGAGTTGTCAGTGATCCTAGGATGGACCCTAGCCAAAGTCCCCAGTGTTGTCTTAATACACAGTTTTTTCCTAAGTTGCTTTTAGGAAGAGACATAATTTAGGCCTGTCTGTTCTGTAACACTACTCTGACAAGGACAAAAACCACAACTAGCAGAGGGGTGAGGAAGCAAGGACTGGGGTAAGCAGCCTGAAAAAGCGCAAAAATTAAAGGCAATCATGTATTGAGGTATGGAGCAATACTCTGAACAGTATCCTCAGGCTTCAGCCATGCATGAACTGGTCAGTGTCCAGAGTGATTAGAGCAGGGCTTTGTGTTTCTCTTCAGAGTTAGCTTCAGAGGAGCTATCTGGACCAGGTATATAAGGCTGGATTTATGAAACTTTAAGAGCTGTTAATACGGTATATACAGGGGTGTCCACAGGTATAGCTGGTCTTTCAGCTAAATTTTTATGGAGCTGGTACAAGCTATTTTTTTAACTTTATTAGAGCTTTGTGGCCTATATGAGTTACCTCTGTAGTTTTAAGTTACAAATACAGGCCTGTTGTTGCTGCCAGTGGTCAAGGGTAGACCATATCTAGGGGTGATTTATTTTACAGCAGGACCCAGCAAAATTTTGTTGCTCTCTCAGTTTTGTAGGTAATGCCTGGGGCCAACCTCAGTAGGTGCAGATGAGCACTAAATCTATCTGTATATCCAGGTGGAGGTCAGGGCTATGGCACAGATGCTGAAACCTGAGCTGGCTGCAGGGATGCAGGTGCCATCTCTGTGTCTTGAGCTTGTACAATATACAGTGGGGGCAGGTCTGGCTGTGATTAAAGTAGATCTTCTAGGAGTAGCAGGTAAGGTTTCTGGCTAGGGTTCATGTTTCAGTCAGTTGGATCCCCAGAGGAGGCTTTAGGAGCACAGGTTTGGTGTCCTTGGTGGCAGGTTTCCAAACAGCGGCAGGAAGCAGTAACAGGAGAGCTTTGGCCAAAATAGCTTTGTCCAAGGTGACCGCAGTGCATCTAGCCTGTTGGACTCCATTCCTAACAGAGCTACTTCCATCCATACTCAACATCTGTGAGGGGATTCATTTTTAAGTCTGATTGGCTTGAGAGCAGTTTATCAGTTAGTGCCAGGTAGTCACAGTCTGGTGGGCAGGATTGAGTGGTTCTCAGTTACTCAGGATGTCCAATACAGCATGTGGCATATCTGGACAGTTAGGTCTTGCCCTAAGGTGAGCTTGTAAGCTTTCTTGATCAGAAGGACAGTGGCTGTTGGAGCACAAAGTGGGGAGGTGGACAACCCCTAGCAACTGGATCTAAGTATTTGCACAGGTAGGCCACTGGGTGTTCCCAGGGGCTGACAGTCTGAGTAAGCATCATTGCTTTTGGGAACTCAAGGATCCAGGTTTTATAGAACCAAGCAGTTCCAAGAAATTTGTAGAGTTTCTCTCTTGTAACCGGTTTCTGTCAGATATTGCAGCAGAGCTTTTGTCTCTCCAGCAGACAGCTTGGGTGTCATTAATCAGAAGTGCAGTGATATTTTGTACTGAGAAACTAGTGAGGTGAGCTGTGAGGGTTTCACCAAAGAAGGTGAACAAGTATTGAACCTCCGAGAGGTTGAGTCCAGATCAGTTGACTTTTGAGTCCAGAACTGGGGTCTTTTCATTTAAGAGTGAAAAGGGGCTGGCTGATAGGAGCCAACCAAAGGCAGAAGAAAGCATTCTTTAGATCCTGGCAAGTGTACCGGCAGGCTGTGGGTGGCAGAAGACTGAGGCAGCATACATGGAGGGCAGTTGCAGCGGCATTGGCAGCTTGGAGGTCTTGAACTGGCTTTACAGGCAGGAAAGGTATATTTCAGCAGTTTGACAGTCTATAGACATTTTACAGTTTTGAGGCCTCTAGATATGTGGTTGAATTTCTAATCAAGTCTTGTGGCATGGGGTACTGTGTGTTCAGGGGACTATGGTGGAGCTAGAAGGGACAGGCTGTCCTGGAGAGATGATGGTAGGAACTTGGCCAAATCCATTGTTAGAGCCTCCCTGAAAATAGTGGGAGAGTTTTTAACGCTTTGTGGCAATTGAGTCCAAGTGAACTGGCCTTTTTATCCTGCATCAGGATCTTTCCAGTTCAAGGCACAACCTGCTAGCAGAGGACATTCTTTTAAATCTAGGCAAATGAACCAGGTAGCATCTGGAGGTCACAGTCCAAAAGGGTGTATGGGTCGGTGACTGCAGCGTGCAAGGTGATGGCTGCGTTGTGGCTGGGTGCCTGCTTGCTTACTGTGACATTTAATAGTAATGGGCGTCACGGTGAGGCAGCATCGTTGGTGGCCAGGCCCAGAGGTGAGCCTTTGGCCCATATCTCTGGGGGAGAGTTTTCAGATTTTCAGCATTGTGGTTATCTGTCTCAGGCTGATGCAGGATTAAACAAGAAGGCAGCTGACTGGCTCTGTGCCTTTAACTTGGAGAGGAGGTCTTCCCAGAAGCAGTATGGGGCTTTCCAGAATATATAGGAATTCATGCTTGGTGTCTCCCAAGCTGCAAGTTTGTGCCTGGCAGAAGAGATGAGAGGCAGGAGTCGCAGTTGTCCCAGTGATCATAACTTTTTGACAAAGGGGACTTTGAAGCAGTGTTCAATTCCATTGTCTACCAGGAAAGTAATAGGTTGATCCCCAATATAGATGTGAAAGTTGAGAGTCCTTATCTTTTAACCTGAAGGGGCATTTATTTTTAGTGTCCATAGTCCTTATATCAGGCTTCTGGGTAATGGTGCTAACTTTTGACATACTGATGGGCTTTTTGTCCTCTTCTTTGATGTCTTTGAGGAGCACTCAACTGGGTTGTTTTTAGAGAGGGTGACCTTTGGGAAAGGCCATAGCAACTCTTTCGTCAGGGCTAACCATCCCAAGTTTTCCTTAGTCAGAATGTGGAACTCAAAAGGAACTGCTGACAGTCATCTCAGGTAGATGATGCCACCCGAGCAGTCTAGGAAGCAGAAGGCTCTGGAGGGAGGGCCTCTGTGGCTGGAGGCAGGCAGTGTCTGGCTGAATCAGTTCACTTGGCTGAGAGTAGATAAGTCAGGCATGGGGAGTGACATTCTAGGTGTGGGTGGCAGCTGTGATGGCTGTCGAGAATGCCAAGACAGAATTCTCAGGAAAAATGGGCCTAATTTTTCCTTTTTTGTTCTTTGAGAGGCTTGCTTTCATTTTTAACTCCCTTACCTCAGAAAAGCCCTTTTACCTGTAGTCAGGGACTGTGGGTTTTGACTAATTGGATCACTTATCTGACTTGCTATGTGCGTGTTGTGTACCCTTGACTGATGGTGCAATAGACAAAGGGTAGATGCTTCTCAGAAAGGCCATTCAGATTCCTGCCTGGCCACGTCCCTCATGGGGACTTAAGCATGCCTTAGCCTAAGTAGGGTGCAAGGCCTCTATTGTGCCATATGTCGCTTGCCACAGAACTGCAACTGAGGGCCCAGTCAGTCACCTGGATCAGCACATCCCAGTCTTGGTGCACGGACATAGCAGATTATTGCTTATGCTGTGCATGCCATTCACACATTCATTCAACAGGCACTCAGGTTAAAACATTCCAACCCCCTTCCCTTGAGGGTGGTCCTGACAAGAGTTGATCAGACTCCCCTTCTGCTCAAACTAAGCAGGACTGACAGACTAATGGGTGAACCTGGGGGTCTTACCTTACCCAGTGACCAGACCAGACTGTGTCTTCCTCCCTTTCGGGTCTGATGTGAGCCGCTTAGCAGAAAGCCAAGAATCCTCCAGATTGCTGAGGGCACTCGAGAAATCTCAACAGTGCACCTTCCCATCAGGACCTGGAGAGGTCCTTGTTTCATCCAAGAGGGCCGTGACTGGTGACCAAAGAGGTCAGCATAGTCACTCTTCCCGGCCAGTGCATCAAATTCAAGCGCAAGCAGAAACATCAAACAACACCCATGATTTGGAGGCAGATTTATTTTACATCGACAGGCACTGATCGGGATCATTTCCAAAATATCAGGCCCCAAAGGCTGTGGGAGGGAGGTTTTTAATGGGGTCTGCAAGAAGTACAAAGGTGGAGTACTTGGCTGTCTTTAGTTCTCACAGTATGTGTCATAGTGACCAGCTATGCATCACAATGACCAGCTGTTTGTAAGAAACAAAAGAATAGGAACTATAACCAGAAGTGTTAGCTTGGCAGCTGATAAACTGAAGTATAGAGTTGGGGGACATTTTTTGCTACATAACTAGATACAAAAACCTGAAGCTAGAAGAGTAATTGAATAGGTGCTAATGAAAACAACATTGAGAGGCTATTTTATCCAGTAGTGACATTTTAATTTCCTTTTGGGCCCAGGGTCTAATCAAGACTTACAGATTACTTTTTTTTTTTTTTTTTTTCTGTCTTTTTGACAGAGTCTCACTATGCAGTTCAGGCTGGCCTTGAGCTCACTTTGTAGCCCAGGCTGGTCTCGAACTTGCAGTGATCCTCCTGCCTCAGCTTCCTGAGTGCTGGGATTACAGGCGTTTGCCACCATGCCCGGCTTATGCATTGCTTTTAATTGTTATCACAAGCTATATCTCTGTTTCAGTGTATAACATTTTAATGTAGGAAGTTTATTTTTGTGGATATGTATGTTGTTAAAGACATTACTAGAATTGGCAAAATGAAATGGCATCTGAGAAATGGTAGTCATTAATGTTGATGTACTGTGTGAAGATTGTATCATGGTCATATTTTATTTTAAAGCTAAAAGAATATAAACTGAAATAACATAAAAACAAGGAAATATAAAATTATAGAGAAGATAGTAGGGAACTGACAGTGGATGCTCATGGTCACATTAGAGAGTGTCCTTGAGTATAGAAAATGTTCAACGAAGTGTTCAGAGGTGATGGGATCAATAACTTCTAAGTGATTCAAGGAAAGATTTTTGGAAATACAATACTTACAACTTTTTTGGAGTTTGAGATTGTTTCAAAGTAAAAACAAATTACTGCAAAAAATTAGGGAAACTTTTCAGCATTTCACCATGAAGTATGGTGATCGTGGAACTTTTGTAGAATCTTCTATCATATTAAAGAAGCTCTGAAAAGCTGTGTCTGCGAAGTCATGTTCCCACCTTTCTGGGTCCCAATCTCCCGTTTCCCCAGGTGGAGTCATTAGTCCCCGCTTCTGATTTATTCTTCCTGTATTGTCCTTTTTTTTTTTCAAAAGTGCATCCCCCATCTTTCATAAGAGGTATATATACTTGATGTAACCTGAAAAGTCATTACATAAATTATTTTACAGTGTTTTGCCATTTTTTATTACTGTTATACAAACTGTAGTGCACAACAAACTATGAATTAGTTTATTCAACCAGTTGTGAATGTTTCCAATATTTTTAATTATAAATAAAGCTACAATGAGTTAAAAAATAAAAATAAGCTCTTTTCTAGTCTTATTTTTCTGATTGCTGAACGTTAATTTTTATCACTTTTTCTATATGTTTTGAAATTTTAGATAATTTGTCCCTTTTTTAAGTAGGTTCATATGATGAAGTTGATTCCTTCTGATGATATGCTAACCTTGGATTCCTGGTATATATCCAATTCATTCTTCTTCATTTATTGCTCTTTTGATATATTGCTGCTTCTGATTTCCAAATATCCTCCGAAGGGTTTTTGCATTTATAATTATGAGTGAGATTGTTTTGTAAATTTCCTTTCTCATATTGACCTTTGGAATTTGGGTATCTGGATTATCTCAGCCTTATAAGGACAAGTCAAACAAATTTGTCTCCTTGAAAATGCTCTTAAGAAGACTGTCAAAGGCTGGAGACACGCTACACTAGGAGAACATTGCTGAACATTCTCTCTAGCAGTGCCCTCACAGCCTTCCAGGGACTCGCCTTTTTTGGCCCTCCGCATGCCTGCCTACAGGCAAAAGAAGATCACATCAGTGGCTACTTCTAAAATTCTCATTCCCCAAAAGAATCAATGTCTTTTCTAATAGTTTCATGAGCTGGATGCCAGGGACCCTCAAGTTCATGTCTGGTGAGGGAAGCTCAGGGCCGTGGTTTCCTAACTGATGTGTAGTTCAGTCCTAGTCCTGATGCAGTCAAGCCAGTCAAGGGCTATTTTTGCCATCAGCAGTATTACCTAATGATACAACTGACATTTCTACTTTTATCACATTTCCAGAGGAATAGGGCTAAAAAGTTAACCCCAGGTCAGATTTGCTGGAAATAGACAAACACAAAGGGAAAGAGAGGATTTTCTTAAAACTTCACTCAAAGATATATGTTTTAGAAATTTGTCCATCTCATCTATAGTTTAAAATTTATTAACATAAAACTGTAATGCCTACTGTCCTTAAAATTTTTTTTGTAAAATACACACACTAAAATGTGTGTGTATATATATACACACACACACACACAGATACACCCAAATGATGCCCTTTTGTAGCAAAATACTGTCCAGGTCCTAGAAACCCTCTTCCCTTTTCATGATACACTTATTTTTGGCCATGAGTGCACTGTAAAGCTTCATCATGGCTTCAGTGTGAGCCCCAGGATGCTGCTGCTTTTCTCCAGAGAGGATACTGCTTCTGCCACATGCTTGGTGGTGCTACCAACCTGAGACCACTGCAGTCTGGGTGGAAGCTTAAGGTTCTTCAGCCTACCTGAGCTATAAGGACTGGCACTTCCCAAAGCGGCAGCCTTTGGGCCCTTCTTTTATGGTGTTTCTGTGTTGGTATCCTGTTAGATTCCATTCTTGGCATTGTAGTTTTAGGCTATAGTTCCTGTCTCCAACTTGTTTGAGAGCTTTAAAAATAAAAACTTGAAAATTGCTGTGTTGGAAAGTGTGCCCAAGGCCAGGGCTGCCATGTCATGGGGCTCTAGGGAGCCTTTCGGATATCCATGGCAGTATCATCCACAGAGGCACATGGTGTACTAAATGATGCCCTACATTGTCCAGTGGTAGCCCACATACTCTGACCTTGAAAGGTTTCTGCTTGTGCTCCAGTTTGGCTTGGTTTGTCCTGTCTGTCAGTCCTTCTGGGCATTAAGATTTTTAAAATATTTTATCCCATTTTGGTTCTTTCCACACTTAGATTTGGTCTGAGTAATGCAGTGCACATGATCAGAAGCAGGATATTCTGTTATAGTAGTCATGGTCTCTTTTTCTACCTTCAGACTAATTTCTTCCCCCATGGAGCGGCTAGTCTCTGGTGGTGCATATCAGACATGTAGTGACTTTATTAGACTAACACAGTTTTCCTCCTTGTTTTCAGTTTCTGGAAGAAAATGCTGATCCTTCTGCCTTTGAAATTCAAGAGGAATTAGAGCAATACACAACAAAAATCGTACAGAACAACCTCTTGGGGGCGGAGGGAGCACACGTGAGTTCCCATCGTCTGTTTTCCTATAACCCTGTTCTCAGTGTGATTATCACAGTTTTCTGTGTAATATTTGCATATGATTTTGGCTCCTGAAGATAGACCTGAGTTTAAATCCCAGTTCTTCCTCTGAGGAGTCTGTGACCTTTCAAGTTATGCATCTTCACCTGAGTAACTGTTTTCTCATCTCTACTGCAGGGCCAGTGAGATAATTAGGTGATGTTAGCCTATCTAGGTATAGTGTCCAGTAAGCACCCACTTTGAGAATGGTGTCTTGTGTCCTTCTTTCTCCAACACTCTTTAAATCACTGTTACCTCAGTTTCCCCCCACCCCATAGCACCTGTATAATGAATAGGGTGGATAATCAACCACAGTAAGGATCTTGAAGTGAGATTCACCTCCTGCTGAGGTTTTACACCAGAGCTTCTGATTCAATTGGTCTAGGGTGGAGCCCATGTTGAGTTACAAAACTCCCAGGTGAAACCTGTTTACGACCATCCACAGAACCACTGTGACTATGCCTTCCTCAGCCCTAGGTCTGTCCGGAGGGAGGCAGCAGGCTGGGAACCCAGCTGCGTCCTGAGAGGTTTGTTTTACAATTAATGATAACCAGGAGTTACAAAGTATCTACTGTATTTCTAGACCTGTAGTACTACACTGATGATCTCTTTATCTTAGTAACAGCTTTCTGAGGTAGTTACTATTAGTATTGTTTACTATGAATGAGAAAGGAAGCTGTAGCCAGGTGTGGTGGTGCACACCTGTAATCCCAGCACTCGGGAGGCTGAGGCCGAAGAATTGTCACGAGTTCAAGACCAGCCTGGGTTACAAAGTGAGCTCAAGGCCAACCTGAACTGCAGAGCAAGACCCAGTCTCAAAAGAAGAAAAGAAATTAAGCCATATAAAAGACATTCAGTAGTTGGCACAGCTTGGCTATATCAGGGGACTGTTGTGATTTAGTGGTGCCAGAGCCTCTACCACTGTCACCTCAGTCTCTGGGAAATTTTATATAGGAAAGTAAGGGTAATTTCTGCTAGTTAAAAATAAAACTTAAAAGGTACACAATGAATACACGTTGGGTTTTCTTCAAAGTGGCACTCCAGAGCCCTCTGACTTTTAACAGGTGAAGAACGTGTGTGAGAGCAGGAGCAGACTCATTGCTTACTTCTGGAAGGCACACATGACAGCAAAGCGGTGTCCCCACTGCAAGTGAGTATCAGGGCGCTGCCTTTCTCTTTCCCTGGCTAAGAAGGCTCTGGCCAGTCACTCGGAGATATTATTACACGTCACGTGGGGATTTGTTTCTCTCTTCAATCGCACCTGTCCTTATGTGCAGGACTGGGCGGTCGATTGTCCGAAAGGAGCACAACAGCAAGCTGACAGTCACGTATCCGTCCATGGTGCACAAGAAGTCTGACCAGAAGGACACAGAACCCCTGGGTAAGCCCTTATCTCAGGCCTGGCCGTCAGATGCGCTGTGAGCCTTGGGAATACGGGTCCTCTTTAGCACATGTTTCCAGGCTGCGTGTTTGGATCAGCATAGGGACAGTGTCTGGGCTTCTCACCCCAGGCAGCTGGTGGGCAGGGCTATTATTGAGACAGTGCTCTACAGGTACCTCTGTCCTCAAGTGACTCTTTCTCTACATGATGTTTGAATAAGAAATACAAAATTTTATCAGACAAATATGTTGTAACATTTAATTGTAAAACAGGTGTGGATAAAAATGTGGGTGAATAATTTCTAAGACTTCCAGGCAGTAAAATGTTAGCACCATCTGTTGGTTGCTGGTGGATGTTCCTTGAAGCCCCTATGGGTAGTCTAGACTGCTCTACTTTGGCATACTAAGGAAGAAAGTTTGAGACTGACCGTTCTCAGTTTTTTAAAAGATTGGTGGTGGTAGGCTTGTTTAAACATGTTTTCTTGATTTTTGTTCTAAAGAGGAAGGATTAAATAAGATATTTGTGTGAAGTACCAAGACCAGTATCTGCCTTGTAGATAGTATGTATTCTGTAGAGGTTAAGTATTAGTTTTTTAATCATATAGTCAACATGCCAGGGTAGAAAAAGCAGTCTGTGACTGACAGGTGGCCCTGGTGTATACACTGCATGGCTTGGAGAAAGCTACTTCCTGAAGCTTCAGTTTCTAACCCATATCCCGGCAGTATCAAAACCTCTTGCCCAGAGCAGAGAAATTATATGTGAAAGATAAGGGATTTTTTTCCTCAAGGCTCGAGAATATGAAACAAGCAAGGAAATAAGTTCCCTTCCTAGAGATGTCAGTTGTATCTTTTGCACTGACGACTCTGGCAAGTGTGAAATAACATCAGACTTGTTTTTTGTGGTGTTTTTGTTCTTTTTCCAAGATTGAACCCAGGGGCCTTCATGCAGTGCTATATCTCTAGCCCTTTTTTCTTTTTTCTTTTGAGATAGGAATCTCACTAAATTGTCCAGGATTGACTTGAACTGTTTTGTTTTTGTTTTTGTTTTTTGTCCTTTTGAGACAGGGTCTTGCTATATAGTTCAGACTGGCCTTGAGCTCACTTTGTAACCCAGGCTGGTCTCGAATTTGCAACAATCCTCCTGCCTCAGCCTCCTGAGTGCTGGGATTACAGGTGTGTGCCACCACACCTGGCTCTGGCTTGAACTTTTGATCTCCCTACTCAGCCTCCCAGAGTACTGGAATTACAGGCTTATGCCACCAGGCCTGGCCAAACCTTTTGTTTTGTTTTGTTTTGTTTTTGAGACAGTATCTTGCTGTATAGCCCAGACTGGCCATGAACTCACTATATTGCTGACAGTGGCCTCAAACTTGCAGTGATCCTCCTGCCTCCGCCCCCTGAGGCATGTGCCATTATGCCCAGCAATATTTATTATTTTTAAATAAACTTTATTTTGGAATAATTTCAGTTTTCCCACAGAGAAGTAGCAAACATATTAGACCTCCTATACATTCAATTTCCCCTAATATAGCACTTTAGGAGCATATGTCAAAACTTAACAAAATTTAACATTGGCATGGTACTATGAATTATCTGACAGATTTTATTTAAGGTTTGTCAGATTTTTTTCAGTAATGACCTTTCTTTGTTCTGGTATCCAGTCAAGGATACCATGGCATTTAGAAGGCCTTAAAGGCTGAAGTTGTAACTCAGTGGTAGAGCATTTGCCTAGCATATACAAGGCCCTGGCCTAATTCCCCAGTACCACAAAACAAGCCTGCTTCATTTTATTTAATGAACAGTGACTAGCACAGGATTATATTTTCTCTTACCTAAAAATAGCTCTTAACACAATTTTCCCTTAACACTAGTTGGAAATTGCTATTGTAGCCCTTAGGATGCCCTGAAACATGCTAATAGAATGAAAACAAAGACAGTCAGAATGCTAGAAAGTGACTGTTTCTGTGGGGCAGATGTCCAGCAGTAAAGTAGTCTTAAGTAGTGCCTTTGCCAAATCCATTCTTTGGATGTGCTTCCCCAGCTTACTTTTTTTTTTTTTCCGTACTGGGGATCGAACTCAGGACCCTGCGCTTGCTAGGCAAGCACTTGTTCCACTGAGCTATAAAAGAAGGAAACATCCGTTCCCTTTTTTTTTTTTTTTTTTTCCTGGACCGGGGATCGAACTCAGGGCCCTAGTGCTTAGCGGCAAGCACTTAGCCCACTGAGCTGTACCTCCAGCCCCATTCTTTGGATGTGACCTTTCCCTGCAGCCATAAGATATTTTCCCCAGAAATGCGCAGTTGAAATGTGTAGAAGGTCTTCATCAGCTCCAAGGTTGGGCTTTTGTATTTAACAAGCATTTGGTTGTTGAACATTTGACATTAGGCCAAGGGCTGTGTTTGTGGGGGACCATGGAGCCAAGGTGGAGACTCACCCATGTGGCCCTTGCTCTCTGAGGAAACTGCAGGTACAGACCGTTAACTCTGACAGCAAGTGACGGTCCTTAGTATGGGCAGATGTGTTCCTCACACCAGAGAGAGCAGAGAAGTGAGGCCTCTGCTTAAATAGTCCCCGAGGACTGGTGATCCAGGAGGAGAGCCATAAGCTTGTGAAAAGCTGTGTAGCTCCAGGGAGTTCCCCAAACCCCTTGAGCACATTAGCATTTAGAATAAGAATTCTGGCTGCCAAGCCACTCCCACCTGTGGAAATCCAATTTTCTCAGGTTATATAACCTCCAAACCCTCTTTTCAATTGCAGCTGTTACAGCTGAAATAAATGCGTATTTGAGATGCTATGTTCGAGCGAGGCAGATTTCTTGGTTGCACGCTGTTGAGCCTTGTTAGGAACAGGTGCAGCTCCTCTTGAAGGTGGCCTCTTGAGGTCTCTTCTGACTCTTAAGATTCCATGACTAAACCTCCATGTGCCTTCAGGGTGACCTGAATGGCCGTGAAGGCACTTCTGGGACAGGAGCTGGGGAGAGCCAACCAATCTTCCACAGCCCTTCAGACATGGTTAGTAAGAAAGTTTTAAGTATTCATTTCCAGAAATGTTCACAAAATTTTTTAGGTTAATACAGTCTGGTTTTTTTTTTTCCCACTGAACATACGTAGCTTTCTGATGTGGTTCTCCCTGAAGGTTGGAGCTACTCTTTGCATAGCCACACTCTCTTCATTTGCATTAATTGGTTGAAATGTTTTGCTATTAAAGATAGTAAAACTCTTTAAGTGTGCAGATTCCTTGACTTAGCAATTCCATTTCTGTCATTTTATACTAAGGAATTAGAGTATCCACCCACTATTGCTGAAATAGTTTAAAATTGGACATGCTTCAATAGCCTGTTAATAGAAATTGGTTAAATTAGTTTGAATAACAGTAGATGCACCACAAATTTGAGATTTCTGTAAAATAGCAGACCTCAACCTTTTTGATACAGAGGACTGGTTTCATGGAAGACAGTTTTTCCACAGGTTGGGTTGTGGTGGTGGCATTGGTGGGATTTTGGAATTAGGTTCCCAGAAGAGTATGCAACCTAGATCCCTCACATGTAAAACTCACAATAGGGTTCATCCTCCGAAGAGAATCTAATGCCCCCTCTGATCTGGCAGGAGGCAGAGTTCAGGGGTTAATGTGAGTGATGGTGAGCAGCTGTAGGTGCAGGTGCTCACTGCTCATCTCTTTATATGCAGTCTAGTTGCTAACAGGCACCAGACCTGTCCTAGTCTATGGCCCTAGGGTTGGGGACCCCACTCTAGCCAGAATCCCGTCAGAGAAACCACACTCAATCTATTCCTGATAGCCCAGTATGGTGATTGTAAAAAGAATGTAGATATCTGTTTATTCATAGAAATGTTGGTATTCATTTACCCATAGTCCTCTAAGTCTTTGGGTAAGTTCCATGTATAGTATAAGGTTACTTGTAGCAGAAAAAAAAAAGGAATCCATCCAAATGTGAGAGTATGGTTAAATAAACTAGGTAACAGTTGTATGAAATGTCATGCAGCCATTAAAAATGATAGGCAAAATGTTCACAGTACTAAATGAACAAAGCAGTGTTCAAAATAAATACACATTTAAGATTACAACTATGTAAAGCACTTGCATAAACCAAAGGACTGGGAGCATTAAAAAACCGTGTAAAAGTGATAGGGCTTGAGATGTAGCTTAGTGTGTGAGCACTTGCCTAGGATACGAAAGGCCTTGGGTTCCATGCCTACAACTACAAAACACAAACCAAAAAGCGGGACAGTTATGTTAATGTGGTGGGATAGTAGGTAATGTTTTCTTTTGCTCTACTTTCCAAGTTTTCTATGATAACTACTTTTGTTTTCTTTACTCAAAAATTAGATTAAGAGGGAAACCAGGACTGAGAATACGCTCTTCTAGAGATTGGTTTTCATGGTCAAGTTTGGGCTTTTCAGAGTGAGGACAAAGAATTCATAAATCCTACTCAGAGAAATACTTGTTACTGATTTATTGTGCTTTGATTTCCCAACCCCCAACTCCAGGAATTGAGGAAGCTCAGATGGGGAAACGAGGATACCTGACACCCAGCAGTGCCCGGGAACATCTTGGTGCCATTTGGAAGAATGAAGGTGCTGTACCAGCCTAAAAAATGTACCCTTTTCTTCCCCAGGCTTTTAATTTCCATGACTTATTACTCTTGCCTTACTATTTTAATTTTTTTAGAAGCTATGATCATTGTGGTTCTCTCCCAAAGCAGCCCATTGCTTTTGGGCAGGCATTAGGGCACAGTGAATTTGAGGCATTACAGATCCAGCTCTGGCCTTGCCAGTCACTGTAGCTGACCTGGTTATATGACAGCCACATAGCCACTTTTGGCTTAATAGAGTTTGGCATATTTGTAGAAGGCTCATTGTAGCTCACCTTCTACTAAATGTCCATAGATAAAAGGCTTTTGGAATATTTCTGTGGGAATTCCTTCTGTGAATCATAGTCTTTTTTTCTTTATTAGGATTTGTATCCATTTCAGTTTCCTACAACTAGGGAACTACTCCCTTGCCTTCTGAGTATATAACAAAACCTGTGGATTAGATTCAAGCCTTCATGCGCATCATCTGAGAGTGGGAACACCAGCTCTGATATCTGTAGAATGATAAACACTTAGGAAGAACATGTTCTTAAAGGAATATCAGAAATAAAGAACATGTAACTTAATGTGATTGTTTCTGTGGCAGGCCCCTAGCACATTTTATTAATTTTCCTCTGATTTTTTTTTTTTTTTTTTTCCTTTCGGTGGCAGTCTTACTGCATAATCCAAGCTGACCTTGCATTTACCATCCTCCTGCCTCAGCGTGCTCCACCATGCCTGGCTTATGTGTACAATTTTTTAGGTTACCGGAACCCAAAATCTTTAATCCACAGAAGATGCCCTATTGGCAGTATCTTGTAGAGGATGTTTTTGGTTTTGTTTTGTTTTAAGGATGCTAATTTTATTTTGGGTTGATTTTTTTTTTCAAATAATTTTTTAATGTAAATATCAAAGTAATAAATACTTTCATATATGTGTTTTAGGCCTGATATTACAGGAAAGTAATCAAAAACAAGGGAAGGGTTTTTTTGTTTTATTTTGCCCTGTATTCCATCAAGTCCCTGGGTTAACCCTGTTCCTGCGCTGTCATCAAAGAAAATAACATGATTTTTACTCTCTCTGTTATCCTCTATTGTGATTTTCTTCTCACTCGGTAACATTTTTGTGCCTGTCTTCCCACACCCTTACATTGAGATTGAAATGGTCTCTGGTTCATTTCAAACACAGGATTCTTTCTAAATTACCTTTTTTTGGGACTGGATGATGTTGGCATGGAGTCCAGATTCAACCCCAGTGTGTTCTTCCTGGATTTCGTAGTGGTGCCGCCCTCCAGGTAATGCCCTTTACTTAATTTCAAAGGGTTGGCTGTGGAATTAAAGAAGGACCTTCGGTGGGGGCGGCTAAGGGCACGGAGAAACCAAACAGCTCCGAGTCACACATGGGGAGAGTCCTTGCCTCTCCTGTTATTGCAAACACAAGAGAAAGGTTGGTTGTGGTTTTGAGCATGGGGAGATGCGTTGCTTGCAGTCAGTAGGGGGAAGAGGCTGATGATCGCAACCTTTCCTTCATGCTAAACGTTCCTTGATTCTGTGTGTGCCCCTGCAGGTATCGCCCTGTCAATCGCCTCGGGGACCAGATGTTTACCAATGGCCAGACGGTGAACTTGCAAGCTGTCATGAAGGACATTGTTCTGATCCGGAAGCTTCTGGCCTTAATGGCCCAGGAACAGAAGCTGCCCACTGAGGTGGCAGCACTTGCCACAGATGAGGTCAGGGCTGCCGGTGTGCTCATGTCGCCAACCACATGCTTGGTTCTGACCCTGTGCAGTGTGGACGCAAGCACCGCGGGTGATACAGCTGTGCTGACTAGATGCTTTTGGCTTCGTCAGTGAGGGCTGAGAATTTAGAGCAGTTCTGGCTAACATCAGAGGGCCAGACGTGGGGCTGAGTATGGAAAGGTCTCAGCTCTGGTTTCAGTTCTAACAACTGTTCTGGGAGAGCCTTAGTTGAGTCACTTTAATTTCTTGGATTCCTCTCTACTCTAAGGTGTGTAAGGGTTATGGTGACATTTCACACTAAGCTGTTCTGTCACCAGCAGCTAGCAGCTCTACAAGGAAACAGTCTGGCTTCTCTGGGCAGTGAGAGTATGCCCTAGCGGTCACAATGCTGGAGCTCACAGCAGCTGGCTTTTTTTGGGCTCTGTGAAGTCTCTGGCACTGGGGGTGCCAGGCAGTGTTGTAAAGCAGGAATGTCTCAAAATAAGACTGTCTCCCCTGACTCCTGAGCCCCTTCAGTGTCTGCAGCCCTGTGCTGGCTCTGCAGTGATTATAACGTGAATTAGGCACTCAGAAAACTCGCTGAGAGCCTTCCCAGCCCAATGGTACTCTGGTTGCAAATAGAAATAGTTGTCTTCTTGGTTAGGACTCCCAGGCTCCCTGCCAGCTGCTGGGACAGACCCACTGTCAGACTGACCTGTCATAAGCTGGTACTGTAGTCTTTCTCCTGGAGATTTCTCTGGATTTGCTTAGTTTTCTGAGTGGCTAGCATTGGTATGCATGTAAGAGATCCTCATTATAAAAGATATGTCTTATGAGACTAGTCCAGTTTGGGAAAGACTATAGGATAACTGTAATGACCAGGGCTGAGAATTCTGTTTCGATGTCCCTTGAAAATAGGGGCAAACCTTTGTGGGGAAAAAAGGGGCTGGGCCCATGGAGAGCAAAACAACATTCTCTTCGGTCTGTATCACCCTCAACACGTTGGTCAGTTTCTTGTTGGCAGACACTGGAGGACGTGGGTCAGCTATAACCTACGTCAGATGGAGCCAGTAGGTGGCGCTCTGAGGCAGTCTAAGCCCTGTATTTCTCTTTCTGGGCAGGTGGAGAGAAAAAAACAGGGCTGGGCAGAAACATTAAAAAAGGACTGGTTAAGCCGGGCTTGGTGGCGCACACCTATAATCCCAGCACTCGGAGGCTGAGGCAGAAGGATATTGCGAGTTCGAGGTCAGCCTGGGCTACAAAGTGAGCTCAAGGCTACCCTGGACTTGCATAGTAAGACCCTGTCTCAAAAAGACAAAAAAATAAAAAGGAATGGTTAAATATTCAAGCTTGAGGGTCAGCAGGTAACTTGACATAGACCGTCTGGGTCCCACGTCATAACTGATGACGTACAGCAGACAGTTTACCTTCAAAGAAACTGTTCTGTCTGCATTTTTATAGGAATATTGGATCAGGTTTTTCTAGAACCATAAATAAAGGTTAAATTCCATACTAGATTTGGTTATTTGGAAAGATAACAGGGCTTCAGAAGTAAAGTGTTAGGAACTAAATAGGGGGCTTGAGCAGTGTCTTAAGAAAGGAGGCTGCTTCTAAATTTTGAGTTCACTTGACTACTGGAAAGACAGGCTGGTATACTTGTAGTGGTCCTGATGTCTCATTGACACATGTTTACATGATTTATTTATCAGCACTTTGCCATTGATCTGTCGGGTTCAGAGCTCATTTTTTTATCAGAGCTGGGTAGGAAACCAAGACAGAATTTTTGTTTTGTTTTGTTTTTTTCCTCTAACCTGTTTTCTTGGTTTTATCTTTCCAGGAAAAAGACTCTTCAGTTGCTATGGATCGGTCCTTTTTAAGTCTGCTTCCTGGCCAGTCTTTCACAGACAAACTTTACAACATTTGGATTCGCCTTCAGAGCCACGTTAACATTGTGTTTGATAGTGAGATGGACAAATTAATGATGGAGAAGTTCCCTGGCATTAGACAGGTGAGCAATAAATTGGATTTACATCACTGAAGAGGATAAATAATAACCATTTGTATTGAAACAAGAAAACAGTAAGCATAACTGTTTTTAAAAAATTGTTCTATGGACCTTTTTACTCCATACAGATCCTAGAGAAGAAGGAAGGCCTGTTCCGAAAGCACATGATGGGAAAGCGAGTGGATTACGCGGCCCGCTCTGTCATCTGCCCTGACATGTACATCAGCACCAGTGAAATCGGCATTCCCATGGTGTGTGTCTGGGGATCAGTGGGCGAGCGTGCCAGAGAGTGCTGACGGCAGGGTGTGTGGCAAGCTGGAGTGGCTCAGGTGTGGGTAGCTGCTGCCCCTTCCTCATGCAGTGGAAGAACCCATGAGGGAGGTACTCGGGCTGCAGCACGGTGTAACTTTCCTTGCCGGGCCTTGCCGCCTACCCACAGGGGAGACCCCTGCCCAGGGTAGCAGGTTGCTTAGGGCGGGGCGTTTTACATCCTGCGTACACATATCTTCCTGCACCTCTTGGCCTAGTCTTTAAGCCTTCCTCATTTAGTAGACTACGTGCCAGACAACAGGAAGTGGGCAGGAACATGTAACCTTGGTTACCTAGCAGGGTAAGGGTTTAGAGCACGCCCCCAGAGAGGAGGTGTGTGCATATTATTGGGCGTTGCCCATCTCCCAGTTCCCCCTTGAGGTCACTGGCCCACCCCATTCACCCATTAGTGTTCCCTGGGCGAGCCAGCTTCCTTTTCTCCCCCTCCAGTTCAGACTGGTGCTCATTAGCAGGAGCCCTTCAATCAGCTTCTCCCTTAATGGGCCTTGAGGTCAATATTGTGAAGATGGTTTAATTCCCTCCGTGGAGTCTCATTTCCTCACACACCACCCTCCAGCCTCTCTTGGGATTGCTGGTAATGAGCGGAGCTCTGGTACTCTGATTCTCTCGAGTGCACTTGAGATTCCTAGGGCTAGGCAAGAGCATGGTGTGTCAGGAGACGAAGCAGGACAGCTCAGTCCTGTGCCCACTGGAAACCATGCATCCCAGAGCTCGGCCAGGTGGCAAGGAAAAGCATGGCGTGACCTTCCTGAGTCACACAAGGCGGCCCTGGGAGGAAAGGCTTTCTCTAGACAGGCAGGGGCTGCCTCTGCTGACTTTGGTCTCACAGTGCTTAGAATGTCCCCAGCCTCGAGAGAACTTTAGTGCAACCTCACTTTCTACCTTCAAAGAATTCTTTCTAGATTTCTCTCGAGTCTGGGTTCCTTTGGCGATGGCTTGTCCTCTGAGGACACCCTCTGAAGTCCCCCTCTGTCCACCTCCAACTTGCCCCAATCACAGGGTCATAGAGGCCTGGTGGTTTTACTCACAGAATGGCTGGGAAAAGAGGAGCCAGTGACACTGCCTCTTAGCCCCTCTGTAGCATACACTTCCCCATAGCACTGTTAGGATGTGTCAGGTGAGCAGAGAGACGGATGAGGTAAGCCTGGGCAATGAGCTAGAGACCGGCATTGAGTCAGATCCCAAACCGTTGTTCCGGTAGCTGAGAAAACTGAACAAACAAGTATTTACATCAGTACTCTGTGAGACAGTAAATGAATTAGTAAAAATTAGAATAGGCTGAGGGACTGGGAGGTGTGGGAAAAAAAGGTGGCAAGGGAGAGGCCTCTCGTAAAGTGCCACTGCATAGAGATCTGCAGAAAGTTGGGTGTGATCTTTTATGGAGGATGTCCTCGAGTCTTTGATGGATTTGCACACACTTCAGGCATGAAGGGGGTCTGTATTTGGTAGCTCAGACTCTTAACCAGGGAACTCATTTTTCTTAGAGAGTGTTGTAGACTTTCAGCTGACTATGCTGCATTTTCTTAGATAGCAGAATTGCAAGTCTGTTTCATCTCAGGCAATACCTTGCTGGCAGTGGCTGCTGGAGTTATTAAGGGATGGGCTTCCGATGCCACATCTGGGCTCGGTGGGTGCTGTGATCAGTCAGCAATGTCTGCTGGGGTGGAGCAGAAAGTGGTATTCAAGGACAAGGATTGCCCCGTCTCAAGCATGTGCCCCATGCTGTGTTCCCTTCTTTAGAGATTCAATTTATTAGTCACAAGGAAAGGGTAAAGTTTTAGAGTGAGTGAAAAAGGACTATTGCATTAACTGCAACATTTCAGATGCTCAAACTGCTGGAAAAGGAGGCCCAGTCTCTATTCCTTAGGGGGCGAGTCTGGCAAAGTGGCTCTATGGAGAAGACAGGCTGGGTGCTGCATTGATCACCAAAGGGCCTTTAGGCAGAAGCTCAACAGGAAAAAAAGTTACGCATCTTGTTGACTCAGATTTTGGATCCTTGTGACCTTTTTGTGCCCACCGTGAATGTCTATATGCACTCCTCACTTGCAGGTATTTGCCACAAAACTGACCTACCCTCAGCCAGTGACCCCCTGGAACGTCCAGGAACTGAGGCAGGCAGTCATCAACGGCCCAAATGTGCACCCTGGAGCCTCCATGGTCATCAACGAGGACGGCAGCCGTACGGCCCTAAGTGCCTCAGACACGGCCCAGCGGGAAGCAGTGGCCAAACAGCTCCTGACACCAGCCACAGGGACACCGAAGCCCCAGGGGACAAAAGTTGTGAGTAGTGGGCAGGTTGGGCCAGGGACCGGGCAGCTACTGTCTGGCTTCTCGGGGCTGCTGTTCAAAGGGTGGGGCGGCTCTCAGATCAAAAGCGGCAGCAGCCTTGGAGCTGGTGAGATTTACCGAGCTCCCACTCACTCCTCATACTGAATTGGCGTCTGTGAAGATGATGTGTGGGCCCAGTGGTAGCTAATAACTGGAAGTTTTAACTGATGCTTCCATGTGGGCGATTGCGAATTCCTGCTCTTAGGGCCGTGTTACGAAGCTCTTTCTGGGTTCCACTAGAAAGTGTGTGATTGATTCTCTGTGTTGCTAAGGGCATGAGATCGACACCTGAGATTTGTAGCTGTGTCCCACAGTAGCCTGCCCACTGAGGGAAAATAGCAGAAGATCACCAACTAGAGACACACATTGTTGGAGTGAAATGGATTTGACTTTACCTTAGAAGTGAGTGCCCAGAGGCAAGAGGTGGTTGAATGTATTTTCTTGCCTCTCCTTGCAGCTCTGAGACCTCTCCTTGCTCTCTGACCTGTCACACCCACTGAATGAGTAGCTTTTCTTTAGTAATGGGGTCAAGCTATACAGAGTTTCCAGTAGCCTTGAAGGAGCTTTGGGGGAACAGGAAAATGACACATTCTTGGCCATGTTGAGGAACCCACTGGTTCCTGCTGTTCCTCAGGTAGAGCAGTAACTCCATACAAGTTTCAAGTCTGCTTTTGCGACAGTGCATGTACAGACATCAGATGAAGTCACCTGCTCAGTTGTTTTCTTGTGCATTGATTCAAGTTTATTTCCTGGCTCATGGGAAATTTGGGACATAGATGTAACCACCATAGAGTTAAGAAAAAGCTATTGAGAGTGTTAAACTCTTTGAACGCATGGGGAGAGAGAAGAGGAGTGGGGAGGGCTGGAATGTAGAAGCAAGAGAGAAAGGAAGGAGGGGTAAGGTTGAGTATGTTCATTTTGAGTCTGCATCTGTAGCTCACTTGCGGTTGTGCGGTCCTTCAGGGTCGGGTGAAGCTCACCTGTGAACCAACTGGAGGTGGCCAGATTCTAGGGCCTTTGTGATGAGGAAACAAACTTGAACTAAAGACATTTAGAAGGAAAAGCAAAAGGATAGAGGGGTTTCTGAAATTACTGGGGTGTGAGGATGAAGCCCAGGCACAAGGGAACTTGTGAAGTGTGTAAGGGTCAGCTCGGGAGAGAGAGGTTGGCCTCCCTGCCTGCTCGGTGCTCTGGGTAGTGAGTGAGACCTCCTGAGTCCTGTGAGGTCGAATGAGGGTGTTCCAGTTGTCTGTCCTTCCACTTCAGTTCCAATCCTTAGCAGACTCATGACTCCACAGATTGTCTCTGGTGTGTCTGCTGGCCTCACCTGTCAACCCGGCCTTCAAGCCCTTCGTTTATCCAGTCCCTGTCAATGGACCAGTTCTCCCTTTGGTTTTGATTTCAGTTCTTCCCATGCTTGGAACGCTTTGTCCTTCCCCGTCCCCACAGCTCACTCCACTGTTCCTTCAAGTCTCGGCAAAGTCCTTTCCCCCTATGGTCAGGTAGTAAATACTTCAGCTTTCTCGCCAGAGGGGCCCTGTTGTGACTACTCAGCTCTTCAGTGTCATGTGAAAGTGTGTGTAGGTGAATGTGAACTGCTGTGTGCAAATAAAACTTTATTTATAAGTAGAAGTCGGCAGCCTGCAGGCCGTTCTGCCACATTCTGCCCAGTGTCCACCCTCACCTCTCTCTGAGACTGTGCCCTTCATTGTATTGTGTCATTATGTGCTCCCACTTGTCAGCCTTAGAAGAACTGAAATCAAAACCAAAGGGAGAATCAGTCTACTGACAGGGACTGGATAAGCAAAGAGCTTGAAGGCCGGGTTGGCAGGTGAGGCCAGCAAACACACCAGGGACAATCTGCGGACTCGTAAATCTGCTAAGGATTGCAATTGAAGTGGAAGAACAGACAACTGGACCACCCTCATTCTACCTCACAGGACTCAGGAGGTCTCATTCACTACCCAGGAGGTCTTACTCACTACTCACTACCCTTAGAGTCGTTAAATCCCAGGAATTCAAGGGCAGAGTATGCTTTGCACCTTGGCCCAAGGTAGGAGGCACCCGGAAAGCAAGAGTGTGTGGACTTGGGTCGATTTGTTGAGTATCAGGCAGGACAAGGCTGAAGGGCTGGGGTGGTGAGTAGGAAGGAGTAACTGAGATTCTGTTAGGGTGAGCTACAGATGAGATGAGAAGGGGAAAGGTTGACCAAAGGTTCTGTTCCCCTGCGAGGTGGAAACCTCTGGCCCTTCCCCTGGGCCTCGTAAAGAAGAGAGGAAGTGGCTGGGACAGCCTAGGCTCATTTCCCTGCCCAGCAGCTGCCAGAAGCAGGCCTTTGGCCCCGGGCCTGGCTCTGGAAACTCTGACCTGGGCGCTGGGGCACACTAATTTTCACTGAAGTATTTATTTAGTGACAAGAGAAAGGAAGGATCTTGGGTTTAGGTTGGCACGGGGAATGCCCTGTGCTCCAGGGCTTCTGTTTGGATTGGCTGGTGCCTGCCGGACTGGCCTGTGTACCTTCCCAGCTGCGGTGCATTTGCTTATGCTGGAGGATGTCATGATTTTGCTAGGTTAAGATTCTAGACACAGCCTGGGATTTTGGGCCTGGGCCACAGGTCTGGGCAGCTTCTCCCTTGAGAGGCTAAAGAAAGAAGACTTTCGACTGTGTGACGCAGGCGGCAGCTGGTGTCCTGGGTAGTTGCTCATGGGAATCCTCAAGAGTGCAAGTCTCCTTGGAAACATGGGATTTAGGGATGGGGAGGGTTTGAATTCTTTAGGGAGCAAAACTACTCCAGGGTAGGTGTTTTTCGGACTGGCTTTTATTTAAGGAATAAATAAAAACGGGAAGAAACTTTTCGCCCAGCTATAAGAAGATGCTAGAGTTGGAGTAGTCTGTTGCTTCTGTTACTCTCGGATGTGCAGTCCCTTAGAGGGGATTTGGGGTGGGATGAGGTATCACCACGTCTCAGTAATTCTTCTGGGCTGCTAGGGAAAAGGGTGCTCAATGTGTTTGAGGTGAGCACACCAGCTACTAGAGAGGATGAAGCAGGAGGATTGCAAGTTTGCAGCCAGTCTGCAAATTAACCCTGCCTTTAAATTAAAAATTCAAAGGGCTGTGGACATAGTTCAGTGGAAGAGTGCTTGCCTAGAATCAGCAAGGCCTTGGGTTTAATCTCTATTATTGCAAACACAAAACAACAACAAAAACTTGAGTTGTCAGTAACTTCGTTATATAGGAAGCCTGGTAGTTAATGGAAGACAGTAAAAGGCTTAACAAGCCTCACAGTAACATCAACTTCATGGAAGAGGTGTTCTCTCAGAAAGACACGACTGACTGCAGATTTGTTATGGGGAAAAGTGAACAGTGGTTGTCTTTGAAGGGTAAAATGACTTTTGTGGGTTTTGCTTTGTTTTTTTCTCTTTATCTGTATCTTCTGCCCCCCCCCATGAGCGTATCTCTTGTACAATTTTTCTTGTTTTCTTTAAAAGTAATTGAAGATCTTTTTCAAACTGTTACATAAATATGTGTTCATATAAGAGGAATAACACTGAGATGTTATTCAGTGCCTTACTGAAGGTGCCTGTTTTCTCATTGGCCTGTTCTCCAAAGACTGTAGTAATAGCTTAAGGACCCCAACACCTTTTTTCCATTTAGAGTTGAGATGGATTTTAAATTGCCTTATCCTGTCTCCTTACATACTACCTAGATTGGGGGTGGGGTGGATAGGGTCTCACTTGTGGTCCTGGCTGGGTTTCTTTTTTTTGGTACCAGGAATCGAACTCAGGACCTTGTGCTTGCCAGACACGTACTGTGCCGCTGAGCTACATTCCTGGCCCTAATCTTGAACTCACTATGTAGCCCAGGCTGGCTTACCTCAAACTTTTCATCCTCCTGCTTTAGCCTCCAGGCGTGTACCACTGTGCCTGGCTTAGGTTTCTTTTTGTTTGCTATAATACTTTATTACCATCATTTCCAGACACGTATGTATCTGACTTACTAACCTTTTCATCACCGCATAACATTTTGAAGTATAGGTACACTGTGATTTATTGCCCCTTCTGTAAGGTAGTCAGATTATTTCTACTTTCTGCTACTGTAAATACTGCTGTTTGAACATATATTCATGTAATCTTGCTTTGGTGCTTTTTATTCTTATGAAAGACTACAAAGGAAATTGTTTCAGATGATCTAGTGGCTATCTTCAAACTATTTTCCAAAGTACTATTGCACTTTACACTTGTAACAAATTTTTAAAAATGCATTGAAGTGTTTTTAGGGGACATTGAAGTAGAAATTAAGAACCCTGATTTATACTCCTGGCTCTGCCATATGAACTTGGGCTAATTATTTCTGAAACATGGACTTGATATTTAGAATTACATGCTCACGTGCGGCCATGGGGAAATTTGCTATTTCTGCCAAGCTCTTTCAAACCCAAGGGCTTTGTGGTTATGCACAGGTGTTCAGCCCTCAGTAGTTCTTTCCATTTCATTCTTAAGGTTAATTCTCAGAGGAGTCCAGGACTCTGAGAAGGCTCTGTAATTATGGACAGAGACCTATGGCCTTCTCTGTTCCTTGTACCTCTGAGGCTAGAGTGAAGACAGGCTATGTAGGGCCAGGACTAGAGGGGATTGGGAAGTATTTCTCAGAAACTTCTCAGGTTTCACTGCAAGCTAAAACTCCCCCAGCATTTAGCTGACTAGGACATGAGATGGGCAGAACCCACTGTGGCCAAGGTTAGATGAGCCCTCAGAAGGTACAGCAGGGATGCTGGGATTCCCACTGACCAACCACCTGCTCTCCACTCTGTCCCCAGGTGTGCCGACATGTGAAGAATGGGGACATTCTCCTGCTGAACCGACAGCCCACCCTGCACAGACCCTCCATCCAGGCCCACCTTGCCCGCATCCTGCCTGAAGAAAAAGTCCTACGGCTGCACTATGCCAACTGCAAGGCATACAATGCCGACTTTGATGGAGACGAGATGAATGCCCACTTCCCCCAGAGTGAGCTGGGCCGGGCTGAAGCCTATGTTTTGGCCTGCACTGATCAGCAGTACCTTGTTCCCAAGGTAAGTCTGAATCGGCAAGGTGGTGCATGCCTGTAATAATCCTAGGACGTGGGAGGCTAGGCAAGAGGGTTGCTGTGAGTTTGGGGCCAGGATTGACTATAGAGTAAGCCCAGCTTGAACTACATAGTGAGACCGTATCTCAAAATACAAAAAATAGATCTCACTGAAGCCTTGCCATGGTCATCGCAGTATGTCTTGGCACCTTGAACCCAGGCCTTTGCCAGCTCCTAGGGTTAGTAGGCAGTGAGCACATGGATCAGAGTGTCCTAGTTTCTTCTAAGTAGTTTTTGAGCCCTCTAGTTGCCTAAAAGTGAGGGAAATGTTTCGGTCTTTCTGTTTCTTAAAATGTTAAGTCAGGAGAGAAATTATGACTATCATCCCCAAAAGCCAAATTCTATGTGAGTCTTGAGTTGCAAACTTACTGATTGGTACCTGGCAAACATTAGCATCCAAAATGATCACATCTGACTTTGGTCCTGTGAGTTCTGACAAGCATGAGTTTTAAGGGGTAACTTAACCCTAACGGGCCTGATCAGATCCCTTTTGTAGGCCGTGAAGGGTCTTCTCTTTGCATCCTTTCTTTCTCTAGCAGCCCCATGTGGTCGCTGTTATCCAAACACACAGGAAGAGTGTAACTTCCTCCCACCTCGCCTGGCCAGCTGACTTGTTCCAAGGGCCTAGTTGGCCTGTGCTCATGGGGGGCTGAGCAGGGAAAGAGCCAGGCTGCAGGAGAAAGGGTAGAGCATGTTCCAGTCCCAAATTACCCCTCACTACCTGCCCAAATGTGGTAGGCCAGTAACTAGAGCTTTCAGTAACACCAAGAGCCTGCTGAGGCATGCTTGGCTTAGTTTTGTCACCACTGTTCTATGCTTTTTCAAGTTTAAGCTATTTACATCACAGTGATCCACAGTTACACAGTTCATTTGGATTGTCGTGGCATCTGAAAGTGAGTAAAACACTCTGGAGACTTGTCATTTCACCTTGCCCATAGTCCTTAGAGATAGGTGCTGTTAATGTCCACATTTTATACTTAAAGAATCTTCATGGAGTTAGTTCTGCTGCAGAGATGAATAGCTCTGTGCCCAGGAAGCACTGGGAGCTTCTCAGATGTTCAGCACCAGTTAGCACCCTGTACCCTTTGGAAAATCTCTGCCCCATTAGCCACCTGCCACCAAGGAGTTAGGCAGGAGCCCAGTGTCCTGCCCAGGGCTTTTTCCCAGATGCCCCGCTATGGCTCCATCCAGAAGCAGGTTTGAGTTGAACTGTGCCTTCTCTGCCCACCTTAGTGGTCTGTTAAAGGGTTATGGACCCACTCAGACCACTTAGGAATTGGAAAATATAATTTTGCTAGTGTGAAAATTAGCTTTTCAACTTTTCACATCAGTAATGACAGCAGTAGGAGTAGTGCCAATAGAAGCCACCGCTTACTCAGCAGGGTGTGGGCCTCATGCACCACAAACATATTTTCTTGTGTAGGCCTTGCAGTGACCCTATGAGGTAGGTTGCCATCTTCAGATGAAGAAACACTAAGAGAGCAACTCGACAGACAGGCAAATTGACCGAGGATCTTTAGCTACATGGGGAATAGAGGATTCTGTGAGCCTCAGACCAGTGAAGTTGGATGTTGTGTACTTAATGTTGATTGAATAAGTGCCCAGTAATAGGAGGCTTCCTGCTCATGTTGTGTTCTGCAAAGTGTTCTGGCCTATTTAAATGAGCCTTGTCACGTGCTCACATGCTGTGAGCTTTAGGTTGGGCTTAAACTTAAGAGAGCCAAGCAGAAGCCAGGTAAGTAAGCTTGTATCAATAAATTAATTTGATATAAAGGAAAAAAAACCTTGGGGATGACATGAGCATTCTCTTCATTTTCAGCCAGTTTCTTTTGTCTGAAGTAAAGTTAAGCTTTTATTCTTGATAAATTTTTAGTCATTAGCATAAATGCCAAAAGGTGGGATCCTTATTTTTGCTAATAGTTATAAAAATGCAGCATGTCTCTGGTTACCAAGTCCTAAGAGAACAAGAGTTGGTTTGATTAAACTGAGAAAGCCAACTCATTGTGATCATTCTCTTTTTCTTGTGGTACTGGAAGTTGAACCCAGGGACACATTCACACTAGGTGTTTTGGTTGATTATTATTGTAGCTTTATTTCCCTTTGTTTCTATTTGTTCTCCATTTCTGAATTCTCTTCCTTTGATTAAAGTATATTTTATTGTAGGCTATATATACCAAGTAAAGTTATGGGTTATCATCTAAAATATGAGATGAACTATAGGTATTTCTTTTCTAAGAAACAAATTTTTTTTCTTCTTTTTTTAATTTCTTCTTGTCGTTTTGAGACAGGGTCTTGCTATGCAGTTCAGGCTGGCCTTGAGCTCACTTTGTAGCAAAGGCAGGTCTCAAACTCTCAGTGACCCTCCTGCCTCAGCCTCCAATCCTCTTGCCTCAGCCTCCAAATTTTCATTTTTCTGTCTTTGAGAATTTTTCCCCTTCAGTTTATTGTACTGATTGAGAACCAATGCTTTGTGAAAAGTTTTTAAGCAATGCTTGAGACATAGTTTCTTAAGTTCTACTTAGCTAGAGAATTCAACACTCAAAATATTCTCCAGACATTCTGACAGAAAACATTAATTTTAATAGCATTTTGCTGTGACATTAAGTGGAATAGGATAGCTGACAGTTTTTTTGAATTTTATTCAGAGATGTTTTTTATAATCCTAAACAGGATTTAGGAAATTGAGAATTATAAGTGGCCCCCTAATAATTGCTTTAATCAGCATTCCTCCCTAGAATTCATGGTTACTGCGTTGAAAGCAGTTTAGCCCTTTAACTAATTTTCTAGTCATGGGAGAATCTGGACACGGGAGCACTGACTATATCACATAACTGGTAATTATGCTCTTTAAAGGAAGAAAGTAAAAGGAAAAAAAAAACTGTATCTGCCCCCAAAGACTGGGATGAGTCAAATGTGCAGTACTGGTTTAGATTTTTCCCACAAGCAAAACAAAACCATCTTTGGAACAAAATGTGGAGTATAATTTTTTTTATTTTTGCTAATAATTCAAAGCCTTCATAGAAAGGACTGTGTGTGCCATTTGATCATGCCTTACATCTTTATGCCCATCTGTAACAATCTTTGAGTTTACATAGAGCTCATCACTGTGCATTAGACCATTTGACAAGAACCCTTTTTAGCATTTGAATTGGTACGTGTGGTTAAATTGCTGGCACTTCTCCATGACGGCATTTGTGAGTTCCCTTAGCCTTAGTTATGAAATGTGGCCATAGTATTGGCTGGTATTTAACAAATAATCAAAGAATAACAATCTTTAGATCTATGCCCAGGTTTTTCTCAAATTCCTGTAAACATGGAAAAGTTTGCAAGACTGCTTCTTCTAGAAGGTCAGTGATCAGAGCTATTTTTGCTTTAGTGTGCCTTTGGTTGCCATGAACACAGACCTGACAGAAAAGGTCCAAGAGTCTGGGGATCACAGAGGCCGTGAAAATGTCATATGAAATGAATGTGTCCACCAAATCGGGAGTTTTTGTAAAACCCCTTGTTTTAGGATTTGATAGATAACAGTCTTTTTTAAGGGCCCGCCCAGAACCACATGCAGTATTGTGAAGAGATACTAACAGTAGACATTCTTTCCTCCCACAGTCATGAACATCAAGGCCTTCTGATAGCTCAGTCCAAAAAGCTGTGGCTCAACTCCCTCCCTCCCTGAACTGGCTGACTCCAAGTCACCCCTCAGGCCTCAGCTGTACTATTGCCCCTCAGAGAGACCTATCCTGACCACCACCTTGCCAGTTTATTTTATGACACAGCCTGTGATTTTCTTCTGCCGCATTTAAAGTGCTTTGTGACTGTGTGTTTATCTAATCATGTGTTTACTATTTGGTTAATCCTCATCAAAAAGGTCCTCCCAGTGCCTAAGCATACAGTAGGCTCTCAATAAATATTTGTTGAATGGATGACTGATTTACAGGAGAACCAGGCCAGAAATGTGTGAAAAACACTAAAGCATAAAACCAAAGTATAAAAACAAGAACACAGCTAACAACAGCCAGACCAAATTTATGCATAAATGCCAAAAATCTGCTAGAGTAACTAGAACCAGATGGGACTAAGCAGAGAAGGCTTGGGGAACTGGATCAGTGTGAAGCAGTTAGGTACAGGGCAGTGGCAGATGGCGGAAGTAGAAGCCAGTGGTGAGCCTGGTCACATGGTTTGGGAGGCAGTTGGTTTCCAAGAACAGGCCTAGTGTGGACATGAGTGGGACAGTATGGGATATATGGGAAGGCTCCTCCTAAAAGGTGGCTGCCAAGCAGGTGATTAGGAAGTAGAGTGTGACTTAAAATTTGTCTTTGTTCTTTTCTTTTCTCTTTTGATTTGTAGGATGGGCAACCATTGGCGGGATTGATCCAAGACCACATGGTTTCAGGTGCAAATATGACTATTCGAGGTTGCTTTTTCAACCGGGAGCAGTATATGGAGCTGGTGTACCGAGGGCTCACTGACAAAGTGGGGCGTGTGAAGCTCCTTCCTCCTGCCATCCTGAAGCCTTTACCGCTGTGGACAGGAAAGCAGGTAATTGGGGGGGGGAAAGAAGAGAGCTGCTGTCCATAAAAAAGGGACATGGGCTGTTAATCGAAGAGTAGTCTGGGAGGCTGACGCTGGAAGATCACACTTGTGAGCAGCTTGGTGACTTAGCAAGACCCAGTTTGAAAACTGGAAAAGGCAGGAGGGTGTAAGGGTACAACTCAGTGTGAAGGCGCTGGGTTCAGTCTCCAGCCTCCCTCTCCCTCTCCCTCTCCCTCCCTCCCTCCCTCCCTCCCTCTCTCTCTCTCTCTCTCTCTCCTTTCCCTCTCTCTCTCTCTCTTTCCCTCTCTCTCTCTTTCTGACTTTCCTTTTATTTGGAGTCCCTAGGTCTGTGTAGTCTCAAGGAAGGGTCTATTAGAGTAGTAAGTTCATGGTTTCTCTTTGCTTGTAATTTAAACTTGCTGTGCTCATAGTCCACATGTAGTACCTAATAGGAATAATACTGTTGGTTGGGTTATGCCAAGTGCTTAGCTGAATACATTGGATACTTTAATCTGCATGACCAACCTACAGTTAATTACTGCTCTTTAACAAATAGTAATACTGAGACTTAGAAAAGTTAAAGTAGATGCTCAGAGCTATCGGAGACAGAACTAGAATTCAAACCTAGGTCTCTTCAACTCTAAAATCAGCACACTGTAATTCTTCTGAGTAACTGGATAGTAGTTACTTGGTAATCAAATAATGAAATACAATAAATTATATTGTTCTGCTGTTGGCTGGCCTTCAAGTTCAGCCTTTCAGAGTCAGCTTTTAGTTAGCTATGTGAATCTTGGTTCCTCATCCATAATAATGGGAGCTCAATTTGATCATCTCTGGTCTTTTCAGAACTTTAATTTTTTTTAAGTCTGTGAACCTGAGATTTGACTGGCTTTCAGTTATTACGATTTAGCATAGGGGCCAGGGATATAGCTCAAGGGCACAGCGCCTGCCTGGCAAGTTTGAGGTCCTAAGTTTGATTCTTGATACCCCTGCCCAAAAAGAAAAAAAGATTTAATCATGGAATGAACCTTATCTGGTCATTGGTTTTTATATATTATTGAACTCTATTTGTTAATTTCTGTTTGAATGGTTTTTGCATGTGAGTTCATGAGGGATGTTGCTCTGGAGTTTTCTTGTGATTATCTCTTGTTTTATTATCAAGGCATCAGGTATTCTAGAATGAATCAAGAAGTATTCCCCTATTTCAGTTTTCTTTAAAGAATGTGTATAATATTGGTGTTATTTCCTCCCAAATGTTTGGTAGAATTTAGCAGTGAAGGCATCTAGACCTACAGTTTCATTATGAGAAAGATTTTGGGGGTTTTGCTTGGGTTTTTTTTCGGGGGTATTTTGTTTTTGCTTTACAAAGAGTTTTACTTGGTTTATACAATTTCAGATTTTTTTACTAAATTTCTGTTTCTTTAGTAGATTGCTGTGGTTTAAATGGGTTTCCCCAAAGTTCATATATTGGAAGCTTGATCTACAATGTAGCACTATTAGGAAGTGAGACCTTGGACTGGGTATATAGCTCACCGCTAGAGTAATTGTCTAGCATATATCAGTTAAGAGGCAATTATAAAAGGTTGAGTTTATATACTGTCTTAGTTTTCTCTCATTGCTGAGAGAAAATACCAGACACCTAGACTTAAGGAAGGAAAGGTTTACTCAGCTCACGGTGCGTAGAGGTTTCAGTCCATACTCAGCTGGGTCCAAGGCAGGGTGCCAGGGCGCACAGGCAGCAGTTCATGGCAGTAGAAGAGAGCAAAAGCAAAGAGGGCGGGAAAATAAGCGTCTTTTCCTCCCCATATTGTGTGCTGGCTGCCCACCCACACCCTCTCCATGTCTAATCTTCCCTAAACTCGGAATATTTACCAAGTGAGGCCCCCCCCCGCTGAGTTGTAGTCTGAACTTCCCAAGGTGGCACAGTGTACCAGCCATTGCAATACACTGTCTACCTGCTCTGCCCTTCCACCCAGAAATTACGCATCAGGAAGACACCACATGCCTTGTGCCCACTCTGAATCTTGGACTTCAGCCACCAGAACTTGGAAGAAGTAAATTTCTGTTTTTTATAAAATGCCCAGTCTGTGCAGTAGTATTTTATTATAGCAGCACAAAATGAACCAAAACATAGATAGAGGACCATTCACATTTTGATTTTTTTTTTTAAATAGTAGCAAAATTATATTAAAGGTAGGAAAAGAAACAGGCTCAGCAGAGCAAATTTAGGCCAAGAAAAGTATGAAGGAAGAGTTACACCGTATAGCTTGAGGGTGGGCCATCCATGCAAGAAAACACAATGGCTTGATAATTCTCTTTTTAAAATTTGATCTTGAAGGAGCTTTAATAGTCATGTTTTTCAAGGATTTGCCCATTTCACCTAAGTTGTATGTACCTAAATATATATATATATATATATATATATATATATATTTGGGGGGTTGAACCCATGTATTCTACCACTGAGCTATATCCTGAGGCTCAAATTGTTGAATTATATGCATAAAGGTGTTCATCATTTTCCTTTATTGTCCTGTAGTGATGTCATCTCATTCTTTTTTTAAATTTTTTTAAGTTTTTTTGAGACAGGGTCTCACCCTGTAGTCCAAGCTGGTCTTGAACTGACTGTGTAGCCCAGGCCAATCATAATGATCCTCTTGTCCCAGCCACCCAAGTGCTGGCATCTCTCTCGTTCTTGGCATTGATCATTTCTGTTTTTTTCTCTGCTTTCCAGATCAGTTTAGCTGGAGGTTTAGCAGTTTTATTTCCCTCAAAGAGCAAGTTTTACAGTGGTATGTTGGTTCACAAACTTTATTCTTTCCCCAGTTGTGGTTGCAAACTGACTTGGATGAGAACCAAATCAAATTCAGTGATTCAGTTCAGTGTTCACAGTTCTTGTTGCATTCAGTTTGTGACCAGAATCGTGGAGAAAATTGAGTCTGTGAACTGAGGTACCAGTTATTCGTCACTGTTCTCTGTATTTTTTTTCTTTTGTTCTGTATTTTTTGTTTTGTTGTCTATTTTTTTGTTGTTTTCAAGTTGAAACTGAAGTATTAAGACCCTTTTCTTTTTTGATATATGCATTCTATTAGGCTCCTTATGTTCTGCTTAAGAGGTATCCCACAAGTTATATTTAGTATGTTTACATTTGTCCACTTCAGAATTATAATTTCCCCTTTGACTTTTCTGACCATGAATTACTTACATTATTTGGCTTCTAAACTTTAGATATTTCTAGATATTCTGGTTACTGATTTCCATTTTAATTATACCATGGGCAGAGACCATTGAGTGACTTGAATCCCTTTAAACGTACTGAGCTTTGAAATGGTACTTGGTTGTCAGGTCTGTTCATCCTTGTTGATCTCTGTCCTTTATTGCTGATGCTCACATTCTTGAAAACTGCTGCAGACTCATGTTGCTTTTGTTTTTGTTATTTCTTCTGGGAAAGTGAGTCAGGTCACCATTGTTCTATCTTGATCAGAAGTAAATTTAACAGAAAAGATGGGAAATTTTGCAGTTTAAATTAAAATGTGGACATAATTCAGGGATTGGTAAGTACTTTCTGTTAAAAAAAAAGTAACTATTTTTGGCTTTGTTGATCATAAAGTCTCTATTGCAGTTATTCTCTCTGCCACTGTAACATCAGAGCACCTATAGACAACATATACATGAATGAGCATGACTATGATCCAGTTTAACTTCCATTTACAAAAACAGGTGGTAGGCCAGATCTGGTGTATGTGCCTTGGTTGGCCACTCTTGATTTAGTTTGCTGTTTGGATTTGTCTACTTTTATTCCTACATATACGTATTTATTTTATAAGCCATCTCAAGTTATCTAGGAAGTTAATGGATTTTAAATCTTATGTAATTCTCTAGAATTTAACAGTACTTTGTTTAAGCTGAAAGTAGGATGTTCAAAACAGAACCAAATAGTGGCCAAGAATATGTATCTATGGACAAACACGGTTATTCCCTTTGATCTGGGAATCCAGCCTAAAGAAAGAATCTAAAGAAAAGCTACTATATGATGGTTTATAGTTGCTGAATATTATTAAAAGATTACTCAACATCACAGCAAAGTAAATTTTGGCACATTCATTTGCTAAGTATTGCATAGCAATTAAAAGTCATGGTTTTATAAGGCCAAGTGACAGCGTGGGGCAGTGTTCTGACACAACACTAGAAAAAGTAGACACAGAACTCTGTGTAGTCACGGCTGCAACTATAATAAAATGTATAATCGTGTGTCAATCACTCGTGTCGTCAGTATAACATTTGAATTCATTTTTATTGCTTTATAATATTCCAGTGTATGAGTATGCCATCTTTCCATTTTACTGTTAGTGGACATTTGGGTTGTCTTCAGTTGGCTATTACAAATAGAGCTACTATGAACATTATTACACATGCTTTTGCCTGTTTTCTATTATGTATCATTTTCTTACTGATAAGTAAGAAGTTTGTTTGGGAAAGGGATGGATTTGGTGCTGGGAATTGAACCCAGGTCCAAGCACATGCCCTACCTCTGAGCCATAGCCCTAGCCTCCGCTTACTTTTTTTTTTTTTAGCAGTACTGGGGATTGAACTCAGGACCTTGCACTTGCCAGACAGGCGCTTACTCCACTGAGCTATGTCCCCAGCCCCCCTAATGCCACTTTCTAATCATCTGTTCTTTATTTTAATGTAACACAATTCCTTACTCTTTGCCTTTTACACTTACTCCTATATATAAGACTATTTTCCTGCCTCTAGATCTTGAAGGTATTGCCCTGCATTATTAATAGTCTAGTAGCTTTATTGTTCTAGCTTTTATCCATAAGTCTTGTCTCTGTCTGGGGATGATTTTCGTAGATGTGCATGAAGTGAGGTAAAGGGCAAAGACTGTGAATATTCAGCTAATACAGTATCGTTTGTTTAACAGCCTGTTTCTCCACCGCCCCTTGGTATCTCCTGTGCCATAAAGTAGCTGTTGTATGTATGGTTCCGTTTCGGGACTCTGTTCTGTTCATCGTTTTGGTTCCATTGCACCAGTGCTGCACTGTCTTAATCACTCACTGTCTTAATCACTAGCTTTATGTTAAAGTAGACTTCTTAGAGAGAGTCTCCAGCTTGGTTGTTCAAAACTATCTTGGGTATATATCTGCTAGGATGTTATTAGATGGTATTATGATATTATGCTGTGTTTTGAATATGGATAGGATCCCCCAAAGGTCCATGTGTTAAAACCTGGTCCCCAACAGCCTGGTATTAGATATTATCTGCCTTTAAGAGGTGGGGCCTCATGGTGAGTCTTTCAGTTATTGGAGGGATTGTGGGATCTGAGTCTCAGGATATTCATTCTTCATTCATTCACTCATTCATTTGCTTCTTGACTTGGGGTGTGATCAGATTGCTGTGCCATGTACTCCCTACCATTTCCATCTGGTGCCCTCACCAGAGTCCAGAATGATGAGGCTGCCCAGTCTTGGACTGGACATCTCATATGCAAGGGGTAATGGAAAAATATGAATGTTTTAAAACATTTATTACAGTAAAAGACACATTGCCCTTAATCCCCTCAAAATACTGTCCCTTTCTTTGAACATACTTCTTCCATACTTATGCACTTTCTAAAACACTTCCAAAAGAAAGTTTTCTTTTATGTCTTTGTGAGGTGTGATAAAAAATATGTTGAATACAGCTGTTGAGCACCATACAGTGGAAAGAGAGCCTCCTAAAAACATGGTAGTGTGGCCTCATCTCCGAGCCACTGGCTCTGCACCATGTGCAGCTTCTACCCTTCCCCAGGTCAAGAAGACCATAGAAGGTAAGCAGCTGGGATCGATTGAGACCACCAAGGCAGCTATGACAGCACAAGTTAGAGACGCTCATGAAAGAGGGTTTCCACAACTGCTGCAAAACACGGCAAGAGAGGTGGAGTAAGTGTGTCTGAAGCAGAGATGGAATGTAGCTTGAGGAGGATTCATGGCAGTGTGTCTTTTACTATAATAAAATTTTTTTAAATTTAAGTACACGCTGTATTTTTCAGTCATACCTTGTTTTACTGGTTTTACTAGGTATTGTTTTTGGAAATATTACTAAATTTTCTAGTTGTTTACAATTGGTATATGTAGAAGTACAGTTAATTTTTGTGTATTGTCTTTGACAGATTTAGCTATTAGATCTCTGCCCTTTACATTTTTTAAACTATACAATACAAGCTTGTTAAATAAAAATCAGAAATGTAGAATTCCTCCATCCCCAGCTCTAGTATGAAGGGGTCTGTGTGTGTGTGTGTGTGTGTGTGTGTGTGTGTGTGTGTGTGTATAGATACATTACTTATTTTCTATGAGAGTGCATGTGTGTGTGTGTATATAGATTACTTATTTTCTATGTGTGTATACACACACACACACACACACACACACACACACACACGCTGTTGCAGAAGATAAGAATGGAATATCATACCATCCTCTGCTCAGAAGAACCATAAACCAAGATTTAATTTTAAACTTGTATTAAAAAATCGCCCTGGCATCCTAGTACCTGAGACATACATTTCACTCATTAACGGGACACATGGACTTCTGTTTTGTCTAGTCTGTAAGATAGCTTACTTCAAGTGAACTACCAGCTCCTCCAAAAAGAATTGTATTAGGCTGGTTTTTTGGCTTTCCTTTTTTTTTTTTTTGTTTTTTAACTCTAGTCAGTTGGTCTCTGTTGTCTTTAGGGTTTTGTCAGCTGACACGGTAATTATTTCTGTTACAGGGTACAGTATAGTATTTGTATTGATGTGTATAGTATAGGATCAGATAAGGATAATAGTAGCATACATCACCTACAGTATTTACCATTTCTTTGTGGTGGGAACTTTCAAAATCCTAGCAGCTATTTTAAAATATACAATTAATTATTAACCATAGTTACCCTACCATGCTGTGGAGCATGGAGTTATTCCTTCCATTCAGCTGCACCTCTGTACCCTTTAATCATTTTCTCTCTGTTGCCCCCCTCACCCTTCCCAGCCTCTGGTATCCCTATTCTCCTTCCTATTTTTATGCAATCAACTTTTTTTAGCTTCTACAAATAAATAAGAAATGTGATTTTTGCCCTTTTGTGTCTGGCTTATTTCAGTTCATGTATAATGTCATCCAGACTCATCAGTTTTATGGCAGATGACAGGCTTTTATTTTGCCTTACACTGGATAATATTCCTTTGTGTACATGTACCGCATTTTCTTGATCTATTCATTTGTCCCTTGACATCTGGGTTGATTCTGTATCTTGTCCACTGTCAGTAGTGCTGCGGTAAACACAGGTGTGTAGATAGTTCTTTGGCATACTGATTCTTTGCCTTTGGATATAGCACATAATGGGGTAGCTAAATCTCATGATAGTTCTTTTATAGTTTTTTTTTAAGGAACTTCTATGCTATTTTTCATAATGGATGTACTAATTTATATTCCAACCAACAGTGTATGAAAGTTCTCTTTTTTCACAAAGAAATAAAGAGCATATCACCACCTCCATACATTGCCGATGTGAGGGAAGCAGAGTGTAGTCAAGCTTCTGCATCCAGTCACCAGTTTCCAGAAAATATAGGGCAGGGAAGAATGTGTTAAAGTGAACCACAGATAAGCAGTCCAAAGAAAAGGCCTCGGGTTCAATCCTTAGTACCACAAAACAGAACACCTAGACCAGAGGAAACAATACAGAACAAATGCGCTCAATTCTTCAAAAGATAAACCGTAAGGAAAAGGAAGAGGTGAAGTGGAAAGCTATAGGTAGAGATGTAAGAGACATACTAAGTTGTTCTATATGGGCAAGACTAAACTAGACTGTCTTTGGGTGCACGTTTGGGTGGTAAAACCATCAAGGGCAAGGATAAAATTACTTTAGAAGTCGAGGGTAGTGTTTACTTCTAGAGGAAAGAGTCTACTTCTGCACTCTATTGGTAGATTATATTCTTTGTTCCTTTTTTTCTCTTTCTTTGGTTGAATCAGGATTCAAATAAATTCCATATGTTACAGAGAAAGAGATCCCTTTTCTCCTCATCCTTGGTAAGCAGTCTGTTTTTAACATCCCAGATATGACAAGAAGTTCACCTAACTCTTCTCACGTGTTAGGTAGATGCAAGCCTGGTAATCGCCCTGTGACTTACTCAGTTTCACTGATGTATTATGGTCACGGTGTGTGTCTGTACACGCAGATGCACCTCATTCCTTTCACCCCTTCCTGTGTCGTATTCAGTGATATGAATGCATTGTAGTTAACTGTCCATTAGCAGGCATTAGATTTTTACTTGGCATTGGCTGTTCTAACCTGCTTTTGTGTGTACTACCTTACTTTCATGGGTATATCCTTTAGATGAATTCAGGAAGTCTAATTGCTGGTCAAAAGCTATTTAAAACTCTTTTTTAAAAAATTTATTAGTACTTGTTTGTGGTACCTAATGCTATTACCGTAGGGAGTTGGTCCATGTACATAACATACCTTAATTTTTATTCCCTCCCCCATCTCTTGATCCCATTCCTTTTTTTTTTCATTTCAATAATTTTATTGAAAGGTATACTTCTTAGTACCAAACATAATAGTAGTTGATTAGGTTACTTCTGCCAACTCAAAGTTAATACTGATGTTTTCAAAATATTGAAATGCATCAGCCTTTTGGTAAAACTGAAGTTATCCATAAAACATGGTTTACAAAAAGTTAAAGGTAGAATATACTATGGCTCTTTGGTTTACTTTTCAATGCTTATTTATCTACATGATGTCAAAATTGGTTACATCCATTCTGGGTAGACAGACTCAGGCTTTAGGCCTCACTGAGTTACTATTTACAATGCTAACAGTATATATACATCTCCTTACATTCATTGGCTCACGTGGAGAATTCCAAACACGAGCTCAGCAATTTCATAATTATGGAGGTGCCTACTTAACTTTTCTTAAGACGCAATGTAGAAATTTGTGAAAGTATATTCTATTCCTTAAAAAATAAAAAAACTAAAAGCAATGGCAGTTACATAGAAACAATTCAGAGTAAAACCTGGAGTGCTTTATCTAGCCAGAACATAGGGTAAAGCAAGTTTTCAGAGTGATAATTGATTCAGAGTTACTACGTAGTGTAATAGAACATTTGTAATGGAACTAGACTGAAGAAGTAAACTAGGAATTTTTATCACTGCTACAAACATAACCTGGTTTTTTAGAAGAAATATTAAAGACAGCTCAATGAATTTGCCAAACTTACTATGTCTGTATTTTGGCTTAATAAAAAATGTCTTTAAATTTAAGTGCAATTCCCCTATAGCAATACCATTCTCATCTCTCAATTATATTATTACTTGCGTTATAGGTGTCCAAAAACCATTACATTATCTAGAAGATAGCCCTTATTATGCCTTAAAAAAGTACATGTATGAAATACTGGTTCTGATGTAAATCTCGTAATTTAAAATTTAACATTTAAATTAAGTAGATTGGCATTTTCAATATCACCTAAATATAATATATTGATCCAGTATAGAAAGTTAGGTTAATGATGTTAGAAATGAAGATTCACAGTTCACCTTTTCAGGCTTATATTAAGTATTTCACATTTATGCCTTTAGCTTTTTTTTTAATGCCTTTAGCTTTACAGATGAATTCAAATCTAAATAATGCTACTATAGCATTATATTAGGCAGCATTGTCTGTTTGCCTTAAAGATGCGATGCTTGTTTGTCCCCCTGCTCCTGGCACACATGTGTGAAAAGGCAGCTGCTTTTTAACTGTTCTGCCCCACTGTGCTCTACGGAGATGCTACTTTGTGGAGCTGATAGAGATATACAAAGAGCTCAGCAATGCCAGTTCATGTCTCCTGGTGGCTTCCACAGCCCTAGTGCCTGTTACACCAGCCTAGCTGCTCCTAACCCTGCTCATCTGTGCAAACCTGCACTTTTTGTCATTCTGAAGCCAACCCTTGGTTACTCCTGGTACAGCTGCCTCCCTGTGGGCCCTGTATGGAACAGCTGCTTGAAAAAGTGTCCCTCTCAGTCTGTTAGCAGCTGCTTTTGGGGTAGGTGACCTGTCTGCCCATTGACCCAGCTAGGGCAAGGGAAAGACGCCCTGGCCTTTCAGTACTATTATTATTTACGGTCAAATACGTTTACTTCTGGTATTTAGCTCTGTAAAAGCTAATCTGGGCCACCACATTACCAAGAAGTCAGCTAAACCTACCCAATGATGTGCTTCGCTGTAGAACCTCCAGGCATTTTAATAAGCACTTGAAAAATAACAGTGTTTCTTGTGCATGTCACTTAGGAGGCCTGTTTTGTAAGCCATTTATTTTGCTCGAAGTCTAGCCTAGGAATGTGTCTAGAATAGCTGTCCTGTTAAGAGTTAAATCGGAGTATGTTACAGTTTGGGTGTGTGCATCTCTCCCAAATTCAGGTTGAGTCCTAACCCCCAAGCTTTTAGAAGGCGGGGCCTTCAGAGGGTGATAAGGTTATAAGGGTGGACTCCTCACGAATGGGATCAATGCACCTGCCCAGTACTTTGCTTCTCACTCAGGCCAAAGGCTTTTGCCATGCTGTTGCCTGAGAAACCTGATCCAGTCTCTGCATGGCTCTCTTCCTTACCACCTTGCTGAGATCTTCACTGACCACTTTATTTAAAATCCCAGTTGCCGTCTCCCCAACTTTTCTCTTGAGTTCTCTCTCCTTGCTTTTTTTGCCCCCAAAGTGTGCTCCTTTGGGGAATGAAGGGAACGTGGAGAGCTGAGGCTCTATTTGTTTACAGCTGTCTTTTCTTATCTGCCATGCTAAGATAAGAATGTGCCCCACAGGACAAGGCCAAAGGCGAGGGAGTAGACTTTGCGTCACTTCTGATCCCCACAGTATCTCTCTGCTGCCTAAGTCTCAGTTGAGCCTCAGACCCTGTGCATGAAGCTCCTCCCTAGGAGGGCTCTCAATTCTTAGTCTTTGTGTCCTTGGCTTCCTTGGTGGCCTCCAGAAAGTCAGAGCTGTTCTGCAGAGAGAAGGCTGTGGAACATGTATAGTAATCCTCACCTATTTTGGGTGACCTGAAGGTGCGCAGATGCCTCTAAGGGTGTTTTTCAGCCTTCCACTTCACTTAGGGACTGATCGTTTGGGGCTCAACTGCCAGTGCCAGTGTTAATGAGCCCTACCATTTCTCCCCACCGTGCTTACTCTTTGCTTTTTTAACCATATACTGAGACATTTATTTTGGCCCCATACCAGTTTGCTTGCTTCCTCCCCTATGTCTGGAATATTCAGGAATTTCGGCTTAAGGGATTGTTCACTTTAAGATGTACTAACTTAGGGAGTGAAAATCCCAGTGAAGTTCTCACTAGTGTGTTTTTCTTTCCACTCCTAAGTCATTTAGGTAAAAACCAAGATTGACTTGGCCTTTACAGGTGGGCCCGTCTCTTATTCTACATGAAAGCATCAGGAATGGTGTTGTGGGACAGAAAGTCCTAAGGGAGTTCTCAGCTTTTCTTCCTGATACCAGTTTGTCCTTTTTTATTTCTTCAGGTTGTGTCTACACTGCTGATAAACATAATCCCAGAGGACTACATCCCACTGAACTTAACTGGAAAAGCAAAAATCCCTGGGAAAGCCTGGGTGCAGGAAACTCCTCGGCCTGTTCCCAGCTTTAACCCTGACTCAATGTGCGAGTCCCAGGTAGGGCTGCGCAGCTGTGTGGACAGGAGATTTCTAACCCTAGTGTAGACAGATTGATTTAAAACAGACCGAAATGGAGATGTGCTCACGGAAGCCAGTGCTGTACCTCAGAAGAGGTGGGGTTACACAAAGATGGTATCCACTTTTGTCTTGGAACGGTCTCTGTTGGTCTCCCATCTGAGCCCTGTCCAGTCTTAACAGATGCTGCATTCAGACCTGAAGCTGCCACTTCCTTTCCCTTCATAGGTCATCTGCTCGATACTTGTTCCATTATGTTACTAGAAATTCTTAATATTTAATTAGCTTGTAGTTAATGGTTTTCTGTGAAAATACAAGTTCAAGCCTTAGAGGATACTAAAGAGGTTTTATTGTTACTCAGGAGTGTAGTGGAGGGAATCATGTGCCAAAGTTACAGAATTGTATGTCTGTGCTCTCATTCTATGCATAAGTCTTAAGTGTAATTGACCTCCAGTATGAGGGTGAGGGGGGCCCAGGAGAGAGATGTAGTCCCTGAAAACTAAATTAAGAACTCTTGGGCTGTGTGTATTCATCTTCTCCTTTATTTGAAAAATAAATATCTGCCAGACATGGTGGTGCGCACCTGTAATCTCAGCACTTGGGAGGCTGGGGCAGGAGAATCATTGTGAGTCGAGTTTGAGACCAGCCTGGGCTATAAAGTGAGCTCAAGGCCAACCTGAACTGCATAGTGAGACCCTGCCCAAAAAGAAAAAAGAAATAAAAAATATTTAATTAGTTTCATGTACTCCCTGCTTCTTTCCATAGAGGATGGGAGGCAGATCCCAGGAGAGGGACGAACAGAATGAGGTTAATGCAGAGTTGAGGAAGGCAGTGTGACCCCCCCAGGAGGCATCATCACCTGCAGCCTGGTATTGATGGTCTTTCCGCCGCACAGGTGATCATCAGGGAAGGGGAGCTGCTCTGTGGAGTACTGGACAAGGCGCACTATGGAAGCTCCGCCTATGGCCTGGTCCACTGCTGTTACGAGATCTATGGGGGCGAGACCAGCGGCAGGGTGCTCACCTGCCTGGCTCGCCTTTTCACTGCCTACCTGCAGCTCTACAGAGGCTTTACCTTGGGTGAGTGCAGGGCTCTTAGCCCCTGTTCTCTGATCTTTGGGAACAACCGGATTTCTTCTGTAAGGGCATCTGGCCTCACTCCTCCTCGGTGCTGTCCACTCATCCCTCCTCACCAGGGCTTCCTCCCTCTTGATGGTGCCAAGTCACCCTCTCCGTCCCAATTTCTATCCTGTCCTTGTCTTGACATCTCCTTAACAGTTTTCTGTTCTCCACAATGATTTCTTATCCTTGTGTATACCCCTTTCTCTCCTGCAATCACCCACTGAGTTGCCCCCTCCCCCTTTCAGAGGCACCCATGTCTCTCAGGTACAGTGGGTAACTTCAGCACTTTTGAAAACACTGCTAGGGCAGAGCAATCAGGGGATTCTAAAGTAGGAAGAGGAGCCCCCTTGTATGCTTCCTGCAGGTAAGAACATGCTGTTTAGTTGTGGTCGATATAGAAAATACTGTGCTGTTTTTCTCTGTGGTGGGTGAGATTAACATTGGAAAATTGATAAGGGCCCAGTCTCCTGGGTATATGGGTATGTGGAGCAGAGTCTAGGCCCTTCTGCAGTAGTTGTCCTGTGAGGGAAACAGGAGATGTGGCTTGTTGAGCACTTAACCACAGTGCATGGGGAGATTGTCTTGTCTGTGGGATCATGAATAGTGGAAAAGAGGCTCAGGTTATGGACTGGCTTGCTCATAGATATGGTGGGAAACCCACCTTACAGTCATAGGCCTGCCATAGTGGGAGCAGGCCTGCCGTAGTGAGAGCTATATTACTGTTTTTGGGTGGTGATACTGGGGATTAAACCCAGGGCCTTAACATTGAGCCATATCCCTAGTCCTTTTTATTGTTTATTTTGAGGCAAGGTCTCGGTAAGATGCCCTGATTGGATTTGAACTTGTGGATCCACCTGCCTTAGCCTTCCAGAATGCTGGGATCATAGGCCTGTGCCACCACACCCAGCTGTGTTACATTTTATTCTTTCAGTTGCATAGTATTTTTAATTCTGGGAAAGTTAAAAAATACAGTTTTCAACTCAGCAGCCAGTTGCCAGACATGTTACCCACTAGTGTCAGTTTAATGTGCATGTTTCTTGATGTTTCCAGTGCAGATACATTCAGAAACAGTGGAATTCTTTTACATGTACTGTTTTATAATCTATTCCTCCACACATTCCATTCCAAATGTACTTAAATATGTCTTTGCAGTCAGCTAATACAAACATACATCCAGTGTCTGGTGACAACAGATTATTCCATTGATGAGGATGTTGAGTTGTTTCTCGGTATTGGAGGGGATCAACTTCAGCACCCATACACACATGCACACAGAGGTAGCAAAACTCAAAGATGCTCAAGTCCCTCATGTAAAATACTGTGTTTGCATAGAACCTGAATTCATCTGCCCATATACTTTTAAGTCATCTCTAAATTATAATACCAAGCGCAGTGTAAACACTATGTAAGTAGTTACTGTACTGTGTTCAGGGAATAATGACAAGAAAAGGTCTATATATGTTCAGTACAGATTGAAGGTTTTTTTCAAATATTTTAGATCACAGTTGCTCAAGTCTCTGGATACAGGGAGCTAGCTATATTGTAGTTTAACTAGTTCTTACGTTAAACAGGCTGCTTGTGGGTTTCTCACATTATTACTGAGATAAGTACTCTTGAACAAAAATCTTGGCATATAAATTAATTATTTTATCTGGATAAGAATTAATAAATTATTAGTCTGTTTGGGCCTGAAACTCCTTTCCTGTCCTGATTACTAGAAAGGGCTTGACTGCCCACTTCCGTTGGGAACTGCGTTAGGGTCCCCACAGGAAGGAGGGTGAAGTGTGAAGACTTAGCGCCTCACACCTGTAATTCAGTTTCAGATGGTGACCTGGGACAAACATAAACACCTCTGCTGACTAGGAAAGGCACAGAGAGCTTTACTGTGCTCATAGTGGGGCATCAGGCCTAACGAGCAGCCTATGCTGCGAGTGCGGGGAGCCGAGTGCAGTGATAGTCTGGTGCGGTGCGGCATGGCTCGGTAGACAGCAAGGCAGAGCTGGGAGGAGGCTCCAAGGGGGCAGCAGGCTAGGAGGGTGACTTCATTCCAGCACTCCATAGCTAGCGGGTGACACTGCAGAGGACAGCAGGTGGCCTAGAGGTGAGCCTGTGGCCGGGTCTGTTTGGGGGTTGTGACTTCGGTGTGACTTCGTAGCAGAGGAAATATTTCTTTGTCCTTCCGCCTGCACCAATTCTATAGAAGCTATCAGGTTTCCCAGCTGTTGCACTGGGAATTTCAAAAGATAGCCCCAGCTTTTAAATGTTCAGTTTACCTTCCTGCCCAGATCTTGGCTGAAGGAGTCTTGAGTCCTATAGCACTCACAGATAAGAGACAACAATATGTGGGAGAAAGTGGTTAGACATACTACTGCCCAAGGTGAGCAATTCTTTAACCCTTAGAGCCAGAAGATGGGCTTCACTGAAGCAACCCGTCCTCCTGAGGCAGTTCTGAGGAGCCTGCGCTGACGGCCCTGTCACCCATGCCCCACGCCTGTTTGTGGGCCTGTTCACACATCCATCTGCACAGATGTGCCCCAAGTGACTCATGGCCTCTGGGAGTCTAAAATGGGATATTCCCTGTCCCTCTTTTCCTGAACCCTAGCTCTTCATACCAAATTTGTTGCGCATCTTGCCCTTCATCCAACACAGATTTATTGGGTAGCTAAGAGCACCTGTTTGGGACTCTGGCCTGAGCTTACTTTCCACCTATATAACCTTGAGAAGTAGCTCCATTTTGAGCCTTAATTTTATCACTTGTAAAATGGGGATTGTAGTGTTGGTGCTGTGGTCAGCACTGAGGAGATGCTGGCAATCTGTTAGTAGTGACGTCAGCCTCGTCCTTCTCATTCTGGTGCTTCCTGTATGTGGCTCTGCACTCAGCCTTCACGGCACAGAGCTTACAGTCTTGAGAAGTCAGGCTTAGTTCACTGTGAGCTTATCTGTTCCACTTCACAGGCATGGAGGACATTTTGGTGAAGCCAAAGGCAGATCAGAAGAGATATCGGATCATTGAGGAATCTACCCACTGTGGGTCCCAAGTAAGCAGAGACTGGGAACCACGGCCTGTCACAGGGACACCAGAAGTCCTTCAGGAGACCCATACTCCCTTCATTTCACTGCAGCATGTGATATGTTTTTCATTCTAGGCTGTCAGGGCTGCATTAAATCTGCCAGAAACTGCGTCATCTGAAGAGGTCCGAGGGAAATGGCAGGATGCCCACCTGGGGAAAGACCAGAGAGATTTTAACATGATTGATCTGAAGTTCAAGGAGGAAGTGAACCATTACAGCAATGAGATTAACAAGGTTAGCTTGGAAGTGCATGCACTTACCTCCACCTTTTGATTGCAGTTTTTTTTTTTTTTTTTCTAATTATATTTTGATTCTCACCCAAGACCCTTTGGAGTACTTTGGCTTTATAACAGCTTACTAGGTTTTATTTAGGGTGGGCTAGATAGATCCATCATTTTGAATAGCTTTCAGGGCCTCATTCTGTCACACAGTTGAGTCTAGAAAGACCTGTTAATGCCGAGAGGAAATGCTTTGCTCTGTTTTTCTTTGAAATGACTGTGTGGAAGGGCTAAAAGATGCCGTCTTCCTATGGGACTGCTGTAGATGGACAAGGAGAATGAAGGGCCAAAACACCACTGCTGCTTATGTGGCTGAGCCAGGAGAAGCCTGGCTTCAGATCCTGTTTGTGCTTTGGACTTGATGGGTGACTTTGGGCAAATGACACAACCCAGCAGTCTATGTGTCAGTGTCCTCACCTGGAAGCAGGCATAGCTAGGGCTCGTTGTCCTGTGGTGTAAAGGGACAGTTCTGGCCCTCACCCTGCCTTCTAGACCTTGAGGTCCAGCCTGAGGAGGAAGGAAAGCCAGTGGTCAACAAGTCATTCTGTCTGTGGGAGGCTGTACATGCTCGCAGTGTCCCTTTGGCTGCTAAGAAGAGAGACCTTCTGCGTAGGCTCCCATTCCTGGGAGCTTCTGTGCCCAGGAGTCCGCCCAGCACGGTGGGGCTGACTGGTTTTGGAGCAGGGAGTCGTCTTCAGAAGCATCTCAGAGCGGCTTCTTGTCCCTCAGCTCTCCTCTTCCTGCCTTTTCCCGCCAGTCTCTGCCCCTCCTGTGTGTGGCCTGGCTCTCTAGAACTCCAGACAGGGGCAGAAACAGACCCAGGGCCACCTTAGCATCTTCCCAGGCCACCCCTCTAGAGCTGGTCCTGGAACCCCAAGACAATGTTCCCCAACTGGTGTTCGGCCACATGCCGGTAAACGTGGACGTGGTGTGCACATTGGTGATCTGCTGGCTGCGCCGGTTCACAAGGCCATCACCTTTAATTTTTTTCTTCCCAGCTCCTGTCTAAACTTACAGAGTATATATGCCAACCCCCCAACACACACACACTTTTCCTTTCCCGTCTCACTTTTTGCCACAATATAGACAGGCAAAAACAGGTCAACAAAAGTCATTTTGTCTGTGGGAGCTTCTCACATGCTTGCAGTGTCCCTTTAGCTGCTAAGAAGACAGACCTTCTGGGTAGGCTTCCATTTCTGGGAGCTTCTGTGCACAGGAGTCCGCCCAGCACTGCGGGGCTGACTGAAGTTTTGGAGCAGGGAGGCTCCAAAAGGCGTGAGCACCTGTCTAACTTCTGTCTGGGGGTTCTAGCAGAACAGTTGATGCCAGAGGAGGTCTTTCTCGCCTGAAATGGGGTTTGGCCCTTATCTCTGGATAAATATACTCATTGTATTGCATCTGCATGCGGGACTCACCTTCTGAACCTGGAACTTGCAAAGGGGTGAAGTCATTGACCAGTTTGTTGGTTTCATCTGCAGGCATGCATGCCTTTTGGCCTGCACAGACAGTTCCCAGAGAACAACCTGCAGATGATGGTGCAGTCGGGAGCCAAAGGCTCTACGGTGAACACAATGCAGGTATGAGCAGAGTGGCTTGGCTGGTTTGCTGGAGAGGTGGGATATTGGCAGGCAGACAGTTCTCAGGTTCATTTCCGATTTTATAAATGATCTACATGCTGCATAAAACGTGACAAGGACTGAAAACCCTAAAAGCATATATAGATCACTACAGCACTACCTACTGTTAAAGACAGAAGTAGATATACTGTAGGATATGCATAATGTAGATGCATATTTACATAGTTTTATTGTATTGCATATATTCAAGTTGTAAATGCACACTGTGTGTTTAAAATCTCAGCTGATCTTTCAGTCTTGCTTGATCTACTTTTTCCCCTAATGACACATTATAGAGATTACTTACCATTTTGAGGCCCATTATTATTTCAGATTTCCATGGTGCTAGGGAGGTCTTTTGACAAATCTTAATACCTGTTTTGTTTTTCATTCTTTATGACCTTTATAGGGACTTAAGGACAACCCTATTGTTTGAAAGGCTAGAGACCCTCAGGAACTTCCCCTAACGAAAGGGAAATGTAGATACACTGCCTCCCACCTGTATACCCAAAGAGTTTTCATAGGCAGTTTACTAAGCAAGTGGCTCAATAGCCTGAATTGTCTTTTAGCTCTAGAGTATAACAATCACAGTAAGTTACTTTTCCCTGTGGACATCCATTTCCTTGTTAGGACCCTCAGATCCCTTCAGGTATATAAGGTGATGATTCAGGGACATGGCTGCTTTTCCAAACATAACTAATTTTCAACTGATCCCAAAGTGAAAATCCAGATCAGTAGTGCAGTTACTTTTTCTTTAAACACAACTTTTCCTGGTTTGTTTAAAATCTAGTTTTGCTGGGCGTGGTGGCACACACCTGTAATCCCAGCAGGAAGATCACTGTGAGTTTGAGGCCAGCCTGGGCCTGGGCTACATAGCGAGTTCAAGGCTACCTTGTCTCAGAAAAAAAGAAAAGAAAAGAAAATGAGGAAAGTGTACTTAGGTCTAGGACTTTGTTCCCAAGTATTTCTTGAAAAGCCAGGCTACTCCTTCCTTGATAGGCCAAGTTTTTTTGGGATTTTATTGTCGTTTCTAACACACACACACACACACACACACACACCTTGTTCCACTGGGGTTTTTTGGGATTTTGTTGTCATTTTTTAACGCACACACACACACGCACGCACGCACGCAAACACACACACACACACACGCACACACACAAACAAACACGCACACGCAAACAGACACGCACACGCACGCTCGCACCTTGTTCCATTTGGTTTCCTTTCCCCAGATTTCCTGCCTGCTGGGCCAAATTGAACTGGAAGGTCGGAGACCCCCACTGATGGCGTCTGGCAAGTCGCTGCCCTGCTTTGAGCCCTATGAATTCACCCCTAGGGCTGGTGGCTTCGTCACTGGAAGGTTTCTCACCGGCATTAAGCCTCCTGTATGTGTATTTTACTAGTTCCATTTGGCTGTTTTCATCATATCTGATCTCTAGGCTCAGTGATAAAGGACTTTGACCCCTAGCAATAACTTTGAGCAAGGACAATCAAGTGATAAATGCCAAGCTACCTGCGGCCTTACCCTGGGTCCCAAGAAGACACAACCATGTGCTGTATGCCCCATTTTACACCAGAGCATATGTGCTGGTACATAGCAAGCACTCAGTGTGCTGAAAAATGGAAAGATGAGCAGGACCAGCCTTGGCCCTGCCCTTTTCTGCCATGTGACCTATAAACCTGGTTAGCTTCCTTTGAAGCATCTAGGAAAAGGAGTGTCACTCCCTGGGGGTGTTTATGTTGCCCGAAGGAGCTTGTCCTGGAGATTTGTTTTACAAAGTCATTTCCTGCCCCCCAGGTACCTCCCATGACTCCTCCTCCACTGTGGGAGGATTGACCAGCTATAGCAAATGTTACAGTAGAATTCACCACTAAGAGAGGCTTTCTCCTCATACTCATCTTCAGCATTGTTTGGATGTTGGTGCCTTTTGTTCCTTGGTGTGGCATGTCTGAAAGACCACTAAGTCCAGGTCGTAAATTATTCCAAGGCCACCTACTGACCCACAGCTCCTCCCTCCACCATACAGACTCTCCCAAGGTCACACATGGCCTCTGGCCTGGAAGGGTGGAGCACTGATGCAGACCAGAAATTTTCAGTTTCTGACTGTGACCCCTTAGTGGATTCAAAAATCACAGTAGTAGGTTGTGACCAGCGTTCCTTTATATAATGAAACAGAATGGAGAATAAAGACATCAGAGTTTATCCTACTAAAGGACAGGCAGATGCATAAGGTTTTAGTTTTGAGTTTTAGGTCTGTATCTGCTTGTGTGTTTATGTCTGCATTTGCTGATTACTTTTATAAATGTATCCATACTGTGGGTTGCACTAAAAAGTTTTAGAAAACACCGTGTAGTTCTGCTCAACTTGAAAGCATAATACAGACGTAGAGGCTGAACTGACAGTGGAAAGGTACAGTGCTTTTTCTCTGGGAAGAGGCATGGGTGTGGTTCTGAGGAGGTACAAAGGGATACAGAGGGCTCTTGACCCCTGTAGACAGGACATGTTGCCTCTGATCCACTCTACCCTTGGGCAAGGAAAGACCCACAACTGCAGGGCACAGCAGATGTCACTGGGGGGCATTAGTGCCATCAGAGCCTGAGGCACATCTCCAGGAGATGAGGGGAGGAGTGGGCCCTCTGGTCAGGAGAGGCTGCTGAGGGTGTTGGCCAGGCCAGAGTGACCTTCCAGGAAGGGCAGAGTGCTCACTGTCGTCCCCCCCACACACACCCCGCAGGAGTTCTTCTTTCACTGCATGGCAGGGCGAGAGGGCCTGGTGGACACAGCTGTGAAAACGAGCCGCTCCGGTTATCTCCAAAGGTAAAAGCACCATTGTGTCCCTGTTCGATGCCCAGTACCTGTCATCTTTTCTTGAACAGTCTTTGGCTGATGAAGACATTATAAAAGCATTCACATGTGGCAGAGGCGGAAACAGCAGGTATTCTTCCCCTTCTGTGAACTGGCAGAGCGTATGCTCACTGACGTGCATGTAAACCTTGCCTTCTGCAGCTCTGTCATCCCATGGGAGCTGTGGATGTAGGGAGAGGTCTCAGCAGGGGTAAGCTCGACCTCATCTGAGAGGCTTGGTGGCCCAGGGCAGTGCAGAGGATTGCAGGATCCCTGCCTATAAGTCTGTGATGAATGTTCCCTCAGTTACAGGAGTCACCTTGGGGCCCACCAGCGCAGACCTTGCTTATTGGGAGGAAAGGGAACAAGCAGCCCTGTCACCAGTCTTGACCCAACCAGGGAGGACCAAGGTTTAAACCTGAACGAGGCCTGACTCCAGAGCTCAGTAGGATGGGGCAGCACATTCCTCCATTCCAGACTCTCCTCTGGGATGTAGTGTGGGAGGTTGATTTGGGGGACTTTTTGGTCACGGTTCATCCTGAGCCCCCAGAACCCATGCTGTTAGAAATAATGACAGGAAGTGGAGATGTTAGAAATAAATCCCCTCGGGCCTGGCTGTAGGTTTTTTCCTCAGGGAGCTGCTGGCTGCATTTCTACCCGCTGAGTTCTCCCAATAGTCTCGGCTTCTGTTTCTAAGCCCATCTCCCAAGCCTACAGACCGTGCTCTGGTCCCTCCCCCGGATGCCATGGCTGCGGTCCCTGGGCAATGGGTGGGAAGGGGAGAGTGGGACTAAGGCAGACACACCTGGAGGACCTGTTGGCAACGATCCTGTCTGTGGAGCTGGCAGTGCCCAGCAGGGAGCTACACTCAGTGCATCCAGGGCCAGCTCTCCTTCCCAGGGGCTTGGGTAACATGGCCCATGCGCTTCCGTGAGCAGAGGTTATACCTCCATTCCTTCTAAATTATTCAAGAACACATGTAGTGTAGAAAAATACTCACAAACAGATGATCAGAGGGGTAGAAATTCCATGTGTGGGACAGGAAGCCCCAAGGCCCATTGAAAACTGAGCTGAAGAAGGGTGTCAAGGTTCCTGGCTGGAATAGAAGAGCAGTGACCTTTGGGGCAAAGACAGACATCTGCAGGCACCAAGCCCAGCAGAGAGCAGGTGGAGGCTCTCAATTGGGGCGGGCACAGTGCAGGACCTCAGCCCGGGTTGGGTGGGCCCAAGCTCCCAGGCCCGGCCTAGAGGTGGGAGGTGGTAGAAAGGAAGGCATGGGTATGTGGAAGGCATGGGGCACAAGCCTGAGTGGCAGTGTGACACAGTTGACCAGAAGCAGGATGCTGTGGGGCAGAGAGCAGGTGTGGGTGGGTGTGAGGCAGTGGCAGCAAGTTATTCACGTAAACATCAGTGAACCCTTAGAGATGAGGCCTGAAGCTCAGATAGGCCTGCGGTCATGGCCAGGAGGAGCAGTTGTTGGAGCCCCAGGAGATCAGTGGGAAAGGGCTGAGGACTGACATACCAGCCCAGGCAGCAAAGGGGGTGGGTGTTCAGCACCAGGCTGGCCAGGCTTGGGCTGGGCCCCGTGAGCACCATGGTGACTGACACTGTCCCCAGAGCTCAGGGTAGGTTCAGGAGAGGGAGCCTAGGTTCCTGGAAATCCCCTCCCTAGAAGGCACAAGGAAAACTGAGGCAGAGTGGCCAGAGGGTTAAGCAGAGGCCAGGACCAGGGCACAGGGCAGGAGAGGTTGGTCGAGGCCACCCAAAAGGGAACACTGAGGACAAAGGCCACCAGTTGAGGGATGTTACATCAGCATGTAGTTCTGGATGATCTTTAGTGTCCCCAACGGTCAATGCACTGACAAAATTCCAGAATCCTTGCCAGCTCCCCTGCTTCTCCTGCCCTGTGGCTCTGAGGATACTGGTCCCTAGGGAGCAAGTGGGCAAAGGGCTTGGCCGTAGCCCCAGCAGCAGGGTTAGTTGGGAGCCAGTTCTGGCATTGACAACCAAACCTGTGAGCCACACTGCTGTGGCACCCTCTGGAAAACGGGAAATGCAGCCCCTGGCTGGGGGGTGCTGGAGCCCAGAGCCTGGGGCACCAGAGCTGGCATGTGCTGGAGTCATGGGTGGCTGCAGAACAGAGTCCCTCCTCCCTCCCCTGCATTGTGGCCTACTGGAGATGCACCTCCAGGGATTGAGCCGCTGCTCTCCTTACAGGTGCATCATCAAGCATCTGGAGGGGCTGGTTGTCCAGTATGATCTGACCGTCCGAGACAGCGATGGCAGCGTGGTGCAGTTCCTGTATGGAGAGGATGGCCTGGATATCCCCAAGACACCATTCCTGCAGCCCAAGCAGTTCCCCTTCCTGGCCAGCAACTATGAGGTGGGCCAACCCTGGGTCTTGGGGTTGGGGCCTCCTGTGTGGGGCTGACGGAGCCGGCACCGTGAGCTCTGTCACCCCATCCACTGCAAGCACAGTGGAAGGCAGGAGGCACATCAGAAAGTCAAGTGGGAATTGTTCACACAGTGCCCACCCAGGCCCTGAAACCATTGCCAGTTCCAATCCCCCATGTGGACTTTGATCACGTTTGGTGGTGATAAGGCATGGCCACCTCTGGGGTAATAGCCAGTATTCAGGGCACTTTCCCTGAGCCAGACCCTAAGCTAGAAATCAGGTTGAATACTATCTGGGTTAATCCTTACCACAGCTGGGAAAGTGCAGTACTGGGCCCATTTTATACTGAGGGCACCTGAGTGAGCTACCGTGAACAGCTGATAGGTCAGCATTTGAGCCCAGGGCCACCTAACACACACACACACTGGTGATTTTCATACTGTCCTCCAGCCCTGGTAATGACCATCACTGTTCACTGTGCAGTCACCCCAGTTTGCATACAGTAAATCCCCAACTTACCAAGTTCCATTCCAGGAGAGCATTTGTCAGTTGCAATCATTTGTAAGTCTGACAAAGTGAGTCTCACAACACTTTGACACAGACACACAATGTGGAATGTAAAAAAAAAAACATGCCCACAAAAATACTATAAACAAACAGTTCCTACTTTTACAGTACCCATGAAATGGTAAGGTAGACACGTGAGCTATTTCTGTGTTTTATTCACACCTACAAGTGTTTGTAATGCAAGGTCTGTTCATATCTGGAAAATGTGCAACGCTAGTGTTCGTAAGTCAGGGACTTACTGTATTGGTAACCTAAAACTGTCACAGTTTGTCCAAGATCGCCAGGATGAGAGCAGAGTTGGGGGTCCTTTGTTTCCGGCCCTTGTCTCAGCACTGTGGCCATCTTCTTCCTTTCTTCCCAGAGCTCTCTCTGTGGTTGGAGGAGCCCTGAGTGTGTAAGTCTGTCCCCCGGGACTGCCTGGGCTCCTGAGACCACTGGCTCCCACATCTGGTTTATACATGAGGACCCTGTCAGCAGTGGGTGTGAAGCTTCGTGAGGGCTCCGATGGGCTCTGGGTCCTGTGAGCTTTTGCAGCGTGGCCCTTCTGTCACACTCATCTCTCTTATCTTTTATGTGCGTCATTTATTTAGGTGATAGTGAAGTCCAAGCATCTTCATGAAGCTCTATCCAGAGGAGAATCCCAAAAAGCTCTCCGCCACTTCAGAGCCATCAAAAAATGGCACAGCAAGCATTCCAGCACGCTGCTGAGGAGAGGCGCTTTTCTCAGTTATTCCCAGAAGATGCAGGCAGCAGTGAGAGCCCTGAACCTCGAGGGCAAGAACCAAAATGGCCGCAGCCCAGAGGCTCAGCAGGTGACATGGGGGCACTGGTTCCCCAGTGCCTGGCATGTTCAGGCCTTAGTTGGATATGGGGTTTCCTCAAAGAGAGTGATTATGAAATCCATCAGAACACAAGCGGCACTCAAACAGAAACGTTAGGAGGGGAATTTCCCAGGGTATGTGGGATCTGGGGGCATTACTGGGGCTGGTGACTTTGGGGTTCCTCACCACCCCAGTCGTGACGGAAAGGGGAGAACAATCACCAGAACTGGACAGGGAGGCTGTGGACAGCACCAAGCAGAGACCCATTTGAGAGAGGTCAGGGAAAAAGCCCAACACCACTCTCCTGCCTTCCACTGTGCTGTTGGCGCCTCCCATTAGCCAGAGACAGTGGGAGCTGGAAAACAAGAACTCCTAGAAGCAGTCACTGAGGCCACTTGTGGGGCTCAGAGCCCATGGAGGAGCCTGGGTCCGGGGGCTAACAGGGATCTGGCACATTCACCTTGCTGTCCTGGTTGGCCTAGGACAGGTCTGGCTTTGCCTCTTGTCCCGGCATAATCATTAAGGTGCCCCCATTTGACTCCAGAAGAGTCGCAGGTAGACAGTCGATTATGTGGTCCCCCTAGCTGTGCCTGAGTGGCCCAGGATGAGGAGCCGAAGGAGTCCTGGAGAAGCACAGTACCCTGGACACGCTCAGCTTCCCTGCTGTAACTAGAGGTGGTTTTCTCATCACAGTGAGGCTCCTGTCTTACTCTGCTCCATGCTGTCGTCTGGAGCCAATGCCTTGGCGCCTCCACAGGCCTGCGTCGCTAACACCCTCCTACCCTTCATTCAGATGTTGCAGATGTGGTGTGAGTTGGATGAGCAGAGCCGTCGGAAACACCAGAAGAAAGCAGCCCCTTGTCCTGACCCTAGTCTGTCTGTCTGGCGTCCAGATATCTACTTAGCATCTGTGTCAGAGACATTTGAAAAGAAAGTTGATGACTACAGCCAGGAGTGGGCAGCCCAAGCAGAGAAGAGATACGAGAAATCAGAGCTTTCTCTCGACAGGTGAGGACACTGAGTTGTTCCCAGTATGCAAGGGAGAGATTCCCTCGGGTGAGACTCATGTAGGGGGCAGAGATGTGAGATAGTAAGGGGCGCCTTGCAGGTGCTGAGAGCTCTGGGACAGACCAGAGAAGCGAGGCAGAAGTGGGCACCCTTCTCATTTGGGCCAAGTCTCAGAACACCCTCTGCTGGGACAAAGGCTTGCAGAAATGGCTGTCTTTTGAGTTTGGTGTGGTGGCTGTGGCAAATGAGTCAAGGAATCAATCTGGTCACCGTTCAGGTGCTGCCAACTCTGACACAGGGCAGATCACTCACTGCCCTGGGACATCATGTCTCAGCTTTTCTGAGGGCTTGGAGCTGATGACTCATGATCCTTGGAGCCGGGTTTCCAGCCTTGAGGAGGCCTCAGCTTGGACCGGTTCTCTCTCTCTCTTTCTCTGTCTCTCCTTCTCTCCCTCCCTCCCTCCCTCTCTCTCTCTCTCTCTCTCTCTCTCTCTCTCTCTCTCTCTCTCTCTCTCTCTCTCTCTCTCTCTCTCTCTCTCTCTCACACACACACACACACACACACACACACACCATGCAAAGTGCGTGGAAGGTCCTAGTGTACAACTGAGAGCTAGGTGGGAGCCAGTAGTGGCACATGAGCAGACACCGCACTCAGTGAAGAACTGGAGGAGGCCAGGATTCTCCTCCTTTAACATGCTTTACCCGGGCAGACCTCAGATTCCCAGCCAGCTCGTCTAGCTGCCAGCTGGGCTTTCCCTAGAAGAGCAAACTCCTGGCTCTCCACCCCATCCTCACTGCACCACTGCAACTCAGGAGGTTGAATTTACTTTCAGAAGGACCTAGGAGAACGTGCAGGGAACTGCAGCTTCACAATGCTGCCCTTCCCCCACATGATTCCCATGCATCTCCCTTTGTTGAGCCCCTTCCTTGTTCCATGTGCCAGGTATTAGTGTTCCTGGTGGCTCCTCCTAAGAGGCCAGCCATCATAAGGAGAGTGGTTAGTGCATCACAGAGTTGTGTGCTGCGTGGACTTTTGTGTGGTCTGCAGCCACTCGCACTGGTGAAGCTCTTTACTAGGTACTTTACCGTGTCCTTCACTGCTTAATGAGCCTGAACCTCTTTCTGCTTTGTACATTTAAAGGTAAGCCCTCTCCAGACTGTCACAGTTGGGTGTTGGGGTGTGAGGTGACCAGAGGAAAATGTGAATAATGAGCCCAGAAGCTCACTGCTTTGGGTACCCATAGGAACAGGCCCAGAGTGGACACATGGCATTCTTGGGGCACATGGGAACGTGCGAGTGTAAAAGCCTAGTGCTTCCCTGCCTGCTAGAGTCTTAACTGTGTAATTTCAGGATCATAGGATCTTGAGCAAGAATCCACAGATTAAAGAGATTATCTGCCTAGGAAAACAAGCCTAGGAAGAGCCAGAGGGTTCTGGTTTCTGGATTTGTGTGGGCAAGGTGGGCAGTCTGGCACCAGTTCCTTACCCTCTCTCCCCTGTGCCATCTTCAGGCTGAAGACCCTCCTGCAGTTGAAGTGGCAGCGTTCACTGTGCGACCCAGGTGAAGCCGTGGGTCTGCTGGCTGCCCAGAGCATCGGGGAGCCCTCCACGCAGATGACGCTGAACACCTTCCACTTTGCAGGCAGAGGCGAGATGAACGTCACCCTGGGCATTCCCAGGTGGGGGCTGCAAGGGGGCGTGGGAGGGGGGATCTGCCCTGCCCTGTCACAGGCAAGGAGTTGTTAGTGGGAAGAATTGTCCTACGAACAAGAGAGACTAGGTCTCCTGAGAGTGGTCAGCAGGGTTGGAATTTTCAGAGCTGATTTCAGAAATCAGACACAGCCCTGCGTTGAGCTGACACTGCAGGGAGGAGTCTGGGGGAGTCCCTCACTGTGTCAAGGCGCCAGAGACGGGGACTCTGATCTGGCAGATTCCCCTGCAGGAGCCCAGGGCCCCTCTCACATCTCAGAAGAGCTCTTTAAGGGGGCTTCATGCAAACAAGGGATCTGGTTACCTCATACTGTGATGTGCCCTTGTCCTGGGGCAGGTTGAGGGAGATTCTCATGGTGGCCAGCGCCAACATCAAGACGCCTATGATGAGTGTGCCTGTGTTCAACACCAAGCGGGCCCTGAAGAGAGTGAAGACCCTGAAGAAGCAGCTCACCAGAGTGTGCCTTGGGGAGGTAACCCATGCCAAGCTGCATACTGTGGGGAGGGGCAGCCTGTGTCCTCCCATTGGTGCAGAGCAGGCTTTGCTGCCTGCTCAGACCTTCAGCTCTGGTTCCCAAAGGGAAAGAGAAGCCATCTTTGCCCAGTACTGAACAGGGATGGATCTTGAGGCTTTTAAAGATAATCACCTGTTGCGTGCCTAAAAATTGCATTGAGCCCTTCCTGGGTTAGCTTACCAGCTCCACAGAAGCCCACTCCTCACAAGCTTTGGGCACTCTGTAGAGGTTTCCAGCTGTGGCCCCTGCTTCCTCCGAGGAGTCCTGCCAGCAGAGCACACTTGAATTGCGTTGGAGTTAGGGGCCCATCTGCTGTCTCCTCAAGCCCTTTATTTGCCATAACCCACTTGTGGTACAGTTACCAGAGACTTGGACAAATCAAGTTGTCCTTATCTTTCTGGTTTAGGTGCTGCAAAAAGTTGACGTTGAGGAGTCCTTCTGTATGGGAGAAAAGCAGAACAAGTTCCGGGTGTACCAGCTGCAGTTTCACTTCCTGCCACATGCATATTACCAGCAGGAGAAGTACCTGAGACCCTCGGACATCCTGCACTTCATGGAAACAAGGTCAGGATGTGGACTGTGTTTGTCACTGACCTTGACTCACACAGCACGCTGCTGGTCATGGCTCCTGTTTGCCCAGTGAGCCGTGTAGAGGAAGCTGTAGGGCAGCAGCAGGCCCTGCAACCTAGTCTGAAAGCCTCACCACCAGTCTGGCATGTGGGTACAGCCTTGTGGGCCACACATCATGCCCTGAAACATTCTCTTTTTAGTTAATGGGTCAAGATTATTTCGATCTCGAGTTTACAGTGGTCAGACATGAAAATATATGTAAGAGAAAAGAGCTGCATGACGGGTGCCTCTGATTCAGACCAGCTTGGGTGTTAATGTTTGATGGGACATGATTCCAGGCAGCATAGTGTGGTTTATAGTTATAACTGCTAACAGCGTTGAGCTGATGGCATGCTGCTTTTAAACCCTAGTTCTGTGATTAGGGTTACCTGCACATCTTTACAGAAGATCAGAGAAATTCTGGTTCTTGTCTAGTGAGGAGAATGAACCTTTTCTCTTTAAGTTACTATTGTACATTTGAAAAGTGTAGGCCATAGTGCCGAGTGCACAAGAGCAGGAAGATGGGCACTTTGGGACTGGAACAAGTGGGAAGGAGCGAGCAAAGTACTTTTACCGCACCCCCTGCAGAGCCCAGCAGGTAGCAGAACCTGTGACGCAGGTTGAGAGGCCGCTGGCAGACCCCAGAGTGTGGAACCTGTCTCAGAGTTGACTGTCACTCTGCAGGAACATGGGCCAGGGCAGCCAGGTGTTGACTTTTTTAAAGCTTTTTTTTTCTTCCTTTGGTTATCTGGCTATATGCTTTTGCTTTTATTTAAACAGGAAAAAAAGTCTTGTAGCTTAATAAATACCAGCAACTAATTGTATTTCTAAAAGCCTGCTAAGCACAATCAGTCTCATCCGTGGGACCCGCCTCAGGCCCCTGAGCACCGCCTCCAGTCTAAGCCAGGACAGGTCTTCCCAGAGCCCCGGCTGTGGAGAACCAAGGCAGTGCAGAGGAGGGAGCTCCCCCGCCCTCACTTAGCCGCCCGGGTCAGGCCCTGAGGCAGGTGGGGCCAGGAGAGGGCGGCTTTCCTGCCTTCTGCCCTCCACCCTCTACTCCTTGCCCTGAAGATGAGCCCTGGCAGCAGGGCGGCCCTCTGCCCAGGTGGCATTTAGGGTGGTAGATGACCCTGGGTCTGAACTCAGCCCTTTGCACGTGGGTCAGTTGCCAGACACACCCTGCCTCAGGAGACAGGCCTGGGTGGGATTGTTAGCTGAGCCTTGGGGAGCACCGCCTGAAAGGTTCGTTTCATCAGGCGCTCCTCCATGCGCTCTGGGTTGCTGGGCAAAGTGACAGGAGAGCAGCGTGTGCTCCGGCCTGCCAGCTTGTTAGTTTAGAGAGAGGCATGACTCCCAGGTGTGGCCCAGCAGCCCTCTTCTGAGAAGTGGGAGTTAGGATCACACGGCCTCTGGAGACCAGTAGGGTGGGGTGGGGTCTCTGTCTGCCCCGTATCTCTGTACCCGAGCTCCGGCCTCCACGCAGGTAGGCCTGCCTGAGGCACGCGCTGGGCCGTGCTCAGCGCTCTCCACTGGCATTACCTCATGAAACTGAAAACAGTAAATCACTTTTTAAAACTTCCTCCCTGGTAAATGAGAGCCCTGGCTTGTTCCCAGCCGTGAAGTGCTTCTTGACCTCCTAGTTGTGTTTTCCTTTTGCCCTTGAGCAGCTGCAGTCAGCAAGGCCATGTCCGGCGCTGGGTGGAAATAGTCTGGTGGCTCCAGCAGAAGGGCCCTGAGGTTTCTAGCAAAGGTAAAAGAAAGCAGGCTCTGACAGGGCTGAGGTGGCATTGGGCCCAGCGGCAGCATAGCCTTACTAAGGCCTCTGTGTACCCACAGGAAATGGAAGTGGGCAGGTTGTGCTTTCCGAAGAGCCGCCCTTCCTCCCTGGAGCAGTTTCTCTGCTCTCCGTTTCTTCCCTTCTTCCTGTTCTCTCCACCACCCTCTTCCTCTCTCCTCCCCTCCCTTCATTCCCAGTTGTGGGATCATGAGACTTTTTTGATGTAAAGTGGAGCTAAAAGAAAAGACAGAGCTGCTTCTGTGGGTGGGGATGTGTGAGCACCAGAGCTGCCTTGCTGTTGTACTGGTGCTCGCCACCTTGAATATTTGTTCTAACCTGGAAGTGAGCGGGAGATGAAGAAGAGCACTGAGCTAGGAGTCGGGGGCTGTAGGTCTGGGCCTCCATCCTGGGCTTGAGCTGACCCTGCTGGCCATCCCTGCAGTTTGAATGTCTGTGACTCTTAGCTCCACCTAGCATGGGGCAGATGTTAGCAGGCACTTTCGGAAACACCCCAAGGGTCAGGTTCTTGGTTTGTAATTATTTATGTGGGCTGAGAGGTTCCTCTGCCGCCTACCCCTGCGATTCCCTTTCACTTGCACTCTGACAGCGGCACCCTGAGAAAGCAGTTCTTGTGGACCACCTCTTCCCTTGCTCTGGGCAGAATCCCAGAAGGGCAGACGGCTGCACCTCCCGGGAACACCGGCACATTGCCACACGCCTGCTGCAGACCAGTGTTTATAATGCTCCCTCAGGATCCCCCAGGTGCCACCCGTCCTAGTCACCAGAGAGGTGGGCAGGGCAGAAAGGGTTCCCTCTGGGGGGATTAGGGAGGGGCTCCTGAAGGAATTACACCTTCACTTTGTTTATTTATTTATTTTTTTTGTGGTACTGGGGATCGAACTCAGGACCCTGCGCTTGCTAGGCAAGCGCTTATTCCACTGAGCTATATCCCCAGCCCCCAACACCTTCACTTTGACCCCGCCAGATGAGCTGGAGCAGTGGTCAAGCAAAGGGGACCTGCCCTCTGGTTTCGCTCCATTTCTGCTCTGCGCCATGGCCTCCTGTGGGAGGAGAGCGGCCCGAGTCGCAAACAGATCCTGGTGCCCCCCTGCAGGCTGGCATAGAACCTTCCCCACCCCTCTGCAATGAGACCCAGCTGCCTCCTCTGGCCTCCTGTCCCCATCCCCAGCGCCTGGTGAACAAGAGCACCACTAAATTAGTGGATGAGGAGCCTTTTTTCTGTCAAGAACAGATACTGCAGCAAAACTGTGTACCTCTTTTAAAGGTTACCAAAAAACCAAAGGAAGTTTTATTTTTAATGAGAACAGTAAACAAATAACCCACCCACTTTCCAGATTAAAATTTGGCTCCTTGGGGGCCAGGAACCTGCTGTCTCCCTCATCTTGCCCCTAGGGCTGGCGCATGGGCATGGGGTGGGCTCTGGGAGAGCCCGGGATGTGTTTGTGAGGCACTGAGGCTCCTGCAGCTGATAGCATTACGCGTTGGTCAGTTCTTCCAGCCTGAGGAAGAAGAGGCCGGAGGTTGTCTGAGAGCAGCAGCAGTGTGAGGGAGCGCGGGAGCCCTGACTCAGGAAGGAGCCAGGGACAGCTCTGCGCGGCCGTGGATTCCTTCCTGCTGGTGTGCTTCTAACCCCTTGGCATGATTTATTGCCACAGAGTAACTTGTCACTATCCTTTGAAATTCTGATGAGCTTTTCCGAACTCTCCATTCTCTGTCCCAAATGAGAGGCCTTCTAGACCAAGGAGAAAGGGCTCTGGCCCAAGCAACACGGCTTCCTGGAGATGCTGTGAGCGGCAGGCAAAGTACCTCTCCCCATCCAGGTTAGGTGACAGCTACAGTGACACCAGTAGTTATTTTCGGACACACATCCTGCCAACCCCCAGGAAAAGTATCAGATGCAGGGTCATTTCTGATTGTTAAGATTACACCATACTAATTCCCGCATTGTATGAGCAAGCAGTTACAGAAAGGAAGCTACATAGGCTCAACGCCACGCAGTCCAGAAGTACCGAGCAGGTATGCAGACCAGCCCTCCCTCCGAAAGGAGAGGGGCAGCAAGTGGGTAGGAGAGACTGGCCTCTGTCACATGCATGCTTCTCCTGCAGGACTCCCTGGGCATCCTGCCCCAGCACAGGGCAGGCCACGCCAATACTGACCACTGTCTTCTCGCTTCAGGTTCTTCAAACTTCTGATGGAATCCATCAAAAAGAAGCATAGTAAAGCATCAGCTCTCCGAAGCGTGAACACTCGGAGAGCCACACAGCGGGATCTCGATGATGCTGGAGAATCAGGGAGGACTCGGGTGAGCGAGTCTTGGGGACCATTCAGGGCTGCGTAGGGACAGTCCCAAGGCTGGGAGGGCAGGAGGGGTCCTGCAGTCTTCCTTGTAGGGAAGGCTCTGTGGCTGTTCTTAGCACCGCAGGCCCCTTCCTGGTAGCACCCATCTCTCCACTTGCGTTAGCATTTGTCTGCTGTCTCCTCAAGGATGGTGAGCTGGGCTGGGGAGGCTGTAGCTGCCGTGGTCTGACTGGGCCTGGGTCAGGCCTCAGGACTTCCCTCTGCCCTCTGCTGTCCCCCAAGGACCCTGTGCAGGAGGTTTTCATCCTGAAGATGAACTTTCAGTAGTGGTGTGCACTGAGCCGTAAAGGCTCTCTGTCTGAGTTCATTTGGCTTCTCCAGGCCAGGTGAACCAAGAGAACAGGCAGGGACGAGAGACACTTTGTAATAAGGAAGGCAAGCCTCGGTGACAAAAAGCGGAGAAGGGTTGTCTTGGTGGAGTAGTGAGCTGGGTGTTTATACCCGTCCTCCTTTTCCTATCCTGCAACAAAATGGACTAAAAATATTTGGAACAGTATTTTACACCGTCTTTTAAGGACTTCAAAAGCCCTAGCACTTTTTCCCAAATGAAGATTATACAGGTGGTGTATATAGAACCTGAAGGAAAGGAGGCCTGCAACCCAGGGCCGGCCCCTGGGTGCGGGCTTGAGGGACAGCTGAACAGGGATCGATGGAGGAGTAGCAGATGGACCCCAGGGAGGTGGCAGTGGGTGCAGCGCTGGCTGGGAGGGTAAGTGGGGGGTGGGGAGACGGGCGGGGCAGTGGGCAGCTGGACAGGTTTGTGCAGAGACGCGGGGTTCCCGGGGCACCGGGTGTTGGGACTAATTATTCTCCTGCTTGTCTGCAAACCACAGAGGGAGCCGGAGGGGGAGGAGGAAGACGAGGGAGACATTGTGGATGCTGAAGCTGAGGAGGGGGATGCTGATGCCTCTGACACAAAGTGCAAGGCGAAGCAGGAGGAGGAGGTGAGGGGGCTCTGGCGGAAGTGGGGGTCTGAGTCACGGCCCTGCCCTGCCCTGGCAGGCCGTGGCCGCCGTGTCTGCTGGGAGCCCACGGGAGCCCTCGGCGTACCTGCCTGTGCCACGCCTCTTGGCTGAGCAGGTGGCTTTCCAAGGGCGGGAGCTTGGTGCTGGCCCTCATAGTGACGCCCCTGGATCTGGGTGCCCCTGGGTTTAAATGGGATGCCAGACCCATGGAAGCCTCTGGTCCCCAGTCAGGCTCCCCGTGTTCTGCAGTGTAGATGTGATCTCGCCCCATGCCACCCCAGGCTGGTCCTGCCGTCCCAGTCTCTGCAGAGACGAGGGGCAGGCCCAAGGGACTGCCCAGGGAGCGCTCAGGCGGTGTGTGGAGTGGAAGAGCCAGAAGGTGGGAAGGAAGGTAACCAGAACAGGGCAGAAAAACTGAGAGCGGGGGCCAGTTGGGGCCCTGGGGGCAGGGCCAGACACAGCCTTTGTAGGGCGCTTGTTCCGGACACAAAACATAGGTCCACGGTTTCCTATCAGGTGGACTATGAGAGTGAGGAAGAGGAGGAGAAGGAGGAGGAGGAAGATGATGAGGATACGCAGGATGATGGGAACATCCATGGTGAAGATGCCAACCAGGCCCCTGAACCAGATGAGGACATGGGCTCAGTCCCCGAGGAGGACCTGGCCCGGAAACCTCAATGCCGCCACCAGGAACCTCAGGGAGCCGAGGCTGTGGAGCGCCGCATCCAAGCCGTGCGTGAGGCCCACTCGTTCATTGAGGACTACCAGTACGACACTGAGGCAGGCCTGTGGTGCCAGGTCAGTGCATGCACAGCTGGGTCCAGGGTCAGGCCCTGCCTACCACATGCCCTCAGGTGGGCCTGCCGCAGAGCGCCCTCTGACAGTCATGAGGCAGGGCAGCCATGCTGGGTCACCTGCTTTCCCAGTATGCAGGCTATGAGAGTTCAGAATCTGGTGACATCTGGACCCTCTGCTCCACAGCACAGCCCCACGAGTGCCACTTTCAAAGCCCTAGCGAGCCAGGGCCCTCTGGTTGCTCAGGAACAGGGTGACTCTCATCTGCCAGGCCCTGCAGATTCTTTCAAAGGTGTCACCTCACTTAGTCCTCAGCACACTGGCATTGTTAACTCACCTGCCCACCAACAAACAGGAAGCTGAAAGCTCCCCGCACACGTGGCCCATGGTTCCTTCAGGGCTGGGTGGTGTGGAAGCCTCAGGGTCTCACAGACTTACTTTTCATCTTCCCTTGGACCTACGTCAGTGGTTCCCACATGGTAGCGTACCTAAAAGGACTCACAGATGGCACCCCAGGCCCAGAGCAACATGTACTGTATTTGTCATCATTTGAAGGACAGTGGGGCAGGGTTGAGTAGGCACGAGTCCTGCATCATCACTGATGTCCGGAACGGTGCAGCTCCGCTGTCCCCACCTTGAGTGTGAGCAAGCTCAGGCAGCTGCTCTGGGGTCAGCAACGCCGCCCGCTGTCTGGCCCACCAGCTCACATGGGAGCCCCTCCCCAGGCGGCACGTCATCAAGAGGAGCCTAGCATCTCCAACCCCCCAGCCCCTCTCTCCTCTCGTAGGTGACACTGAAGCTCCCTCTGATGAAAACTAACTTTGACATGAGCTCCCTCATCACATCCTTGGCCCACAGCGCTGTCGTCTACACAACCAAGGGCATCACGCGGTGCCTCCTGAATGAAACCACCAACAGTAAGAACGAGAAGGAGCTGGTGCTGAACACAGAAGGAATCAACCTCCCGGAGCTGTTTAGGTATTCTGAGGTGCGTGTCCGCCTTCTGGGCTCTTCGGGCTTTGAAGTTGTGTTCCCCAGACTGTGTGTGCAGGTCCTCTCCTGCCCTAGAGACCTGAGGTGGGCACACATGTGAGCCATCATACAGCTCGGTATAGAAATGTGGTGGACTTCAACCCACGGTGACTAGGGGTTTTTAGTAGTTTTTTCTTTGAAGTTTAAACCTTCCCAAGGTAGGTTAAAGAAGTGTTTTGTATCGCTGGCCTAGATCTGCTCACTTTACCTGGTGAAGGAGGCCCTGCCTAACCCAGCACACCCTGCACAGTGCTGGCCAAGGTCCCGCACTCCTGTCCCCACCCACTCGCCAGCACACTCATCCTGTCTGAGTTGCTGTCAGCCCTGGACACAGGAGCTCCCCCACAGGACACTAAGGGATGTGTGGCCCCCAGCCCCTTTTCCCTCAGCAAGCATTAGGCCAGCAGAGCCCTCCTGCCATGCGCACTTTTGCCTCCACCAGTAGCTGCCCTGCAGGAGCAGCAGGAAGAGCTTGCGGCTCCTATGAATCAGCTCCCGTCTCCATGGGGAGTGCTCTGAGTTCTGCCTGCTTGAGGGGTTTGTCTGGGCAAGGCAGGACGCCTGTCTCTATCTTCTGTGCGATGTTCTGGTGCTGGGGCAGTGCCCCTTGCAGGCACAGTGCGGAGCCACCCAGGGCTGCTCCACGATGGTTCAGTTGTAGCCTCACCCTCTGGTGAGGCCTGACAAACCTCCATGGGCTGTGCCCGCCCGTGTGTCCTGGAGAAGGGTTTGCAGGGCCCTCTGCTGAGGGGGCCATCCTGGTGAACAGCGCTCTCTGTGTAAAGACTTTCTTCTTACTGAATCTAAAGTGTGTCCTGAGTCATCCCCAACTGTGGTCATGGCAGCTAGACAAGCCTGGATCCTCGTCAGCTTCTCTTGCCTTCATCTTGGCCACCTCTGCATACCTTGTCGTCAGCTGTGCTGTTAGCAGACACATGGAGGAGTGTGGCAGGGTGCGGGATAGGGAGACAGAAGGCGCAGGAGCCCGGGCACTGAACTCCTTTCTCTGCAGGTGCTGGACCTGCGCCGACTCTACTCCAATGACATTCACGCCATGGCCAACACGTACGGCATTGAGGCCGCACTGCGGGTGATTGAGAAGGAGATCAAGGACGTGTTTGCCGTGTATGGTAGGAGGGGTGCCCTGAACACCCAGAGGGTCAGGCTTCAGCTGGCCCTGTGCCCAGGTGGAGCTGAAATGTGGGTGAAGTACAAGTGCAGTAGGTGACCACAGTATCTGAGCATCCCTGGAGGGAACAGGAGGAGACAGCAGCTCCATCGTTGAGCCACTCAGTGGTTTCTCAGCAGCTGGTGTCTTTGGGAATCTCCCAAAAGTTCAGTGACTTGGCCCATCTTGCCTGTGGGGCTCTGGTTCCCCAGGGAAAATAGTACAGATGAGTCATCACTTCTGAGGCTGCAGGATGGGTAGGACCGGGACAGGGTGGTCCTCAGATGAGGCACAGAGGTGACAGAGCCAGGAGGGAGCCCCAGGGTGTGAGCTGGAGGTAGCTGCACCTGTGTCTGGTGACGCTTCCCAGCTGTTCCCCTTGTCACTGCTAATCCTTCCCACTGTTACCACTCCCGTGACAGGCATTGCAGTGGATCCTCGCCATCTGTCCCTGGTTGCTGATTATATGTGCTTCGAGGGTGTTTACAAGCCACTGAATCGCTTCGGGATCAGGTCAAGCTCCTCTCCGCTGCAGCAGATGACGTTTGAAACCAGCTTTCAGTTCCTGAAGCAGGCCACCATGATGGGTCAGTGCAGGCCGTGCCCCTCCTGACTCACCCTGAGCTGTGGCCTGTCCCATGAGGCACTTTCCACAGCACCTTGTACTCAAGAGAGACTTTAGAATGGTAGGGCTGGGTGGGGGCAGCAGATAAGAAGCCTGTGTGTGTGTTCTGAAGGAAGAGGGGGCTCCCCTCCTTAAAGATGGGAGCAGCACTGCAGCATGGCTGTCTGCCACAGGTACTCAGGACCGGGCCTCGCATACCTCAGCATGGAGCATGCCCCTCGTCCCATCGTGTCACCCTCAGCCTTCCCCCACAAGCTCTTGACGTAGGCTCTGTGTTTCACAGGATCCCACGATGAGCTGAAGTCCCCTTCAGCCTGCCTCATGGTCGGGAAGGTCGTCAAGGGCGGAACAGGCCTGTTCGAGCTCAAGCAGCCCCTGAGATAGCAGCTCTGCATCCTGTCTGCCCAGCCTGGAGGTCTTGTATGGGCGTGGCCAGTTCAAGAGAGAGCCAGAAGATCAGGCTCCAAGGCGGTTCAGAGAACAGTCCAGAGCACAGCAGTGGCCTCAGGCTCCAAAAGCAGAGCTGGGCTTTGGGCAAAAGTAGAAAGTGGCACTATTGCTCTTCCCTGCCCCATTTCAGGATTGTAACAACGCTCTCTGAGTCCCTGCAAGATGGCTGGGACTTCGCATGCACTGCAAAATCCTGAGGGGAAGCTGCAGGATGCTTTCTGGAGGACCAAGGGCACATGGACTTGTGTGCGGCTGTTGGGGACCCACGGCACCTCCAGGGTAGGGAAGTGAGAGCCTCTTGCTATGAGTGCCAGTGACTGCAGCCAGGTCGCTGGGGTCTCCAGTGAGTGGAAACACGGAACCTGCCACCCCCTTGGCCTGCCCTTCTTGGCTGTCCCAAACCCAAGGCTTCTTCCATGGCCAGGACAGGGCAGCACAGTCCTCCACCAACCCAGCTATGCCTGCGCTGCGGCAGGGCCATGAGGCCTTAAGTATCTCTCCAGGGCCCCAGCACCTCGCCACACGGAAATCCCCACTCGGGCCTTGGTCATGCCGCCAGGCTTCCCCTCTGTGCCCTCAGGTTTGTTGAGGCCCGTGGCTCTGGTGAGGCCCTCTCCACACCCTGCACAGCACTAAGGTGCCTGGCTCTTGAACAGAACAGGCCGAGGCCTAAATAGAGGCTTCATAAAAGCAAAGGCTGTTTCTATTTTTGTCCAGTGTTATTCCTACTCAGGCCGAGCAGTAAACATCACTGGAACTAGCTGTTGGGAGGGAGGGGAACCCTAACTTGAGTTTTTTCAGTTTTTCCTCTGGTTTGTGGGTTTCTGCATTTGGAGTTCAGAACCTAGAACTGGAATTTTCTCGGCACAATTAGACCTCAGTCCCTCTTTTTGCTTTCATCTGCGATTGTGGGGGCAGGTCTCATCCCAGGCAGACCCCCTCACCACCACACCTATCTGTCCCACCAGTGTCCCCTCCCAGCACCCACCCAGTGGCTGGAAGCACAGGCAGAAACAGGCAGGAGCTGTGCCCTTGAGGGCGGGGTCAGAGTTAGAGTAGGCCTTGCTGGGGGGCAGGACTACACTGCTCCCACAGATGCGCCTCCTGCACCCGCATATGACAGGTCTGCTGGGTGGCCATGCTCGGACATGGGAATACAGAAGCTTCCAAGCGAGGCCGGGAGGGTTCCTGCTACAGAGGCACAGCTCGCAGGGTTAGGCACTCATTCTTGGAGGTGCAAGTTGAGTACTGCTTGGGGATTTCCACTCAGGCTAGAATTGTGAGAACCCTCAAAGGAGATCCCAAGGTACCCCAGTGCTGCCGCATCTGTGGATGAATGAGTGGGTCCACAGTGCCATGGGGCCAGCCCCACCCAGGCCTGGGCGGCACAAAGGTGGAAGAGCAGACCCTGTGCTCCGTCAGCCCTCACCTGTGCTCCACCCATCCCCACAGCTGTTTTTACCTTTATCTCCCCCAATGGAGAAGCAGAAAACAGGGCATCTAGTTTTTAATCAGATGTCCCAGTGTCTGGCCCACTGTGACATCTTTGCAGTAGTCTTAGGGTTGCAAATGCAGTTCTGCTGAGGGTGCCCTGGAGTTTTGGAAAGAGCCACAAGTAGGCCTGGGCCAAATATGATGAAGGAGATAGAACAGTTGCAAAATCTCTTACTTTTTTCTTGGTTTTGTGTTTTTTTTGGGCAGTACTGACTCAGGGTTGAGCCCAGAGCCGCCTCTATGGTAGGCTACTGGGAATAAACACCATGAGCAAAGCGTGGTGGCACGCATCGGGAATCTCATATTCCAATTTGTGTTCAGACCTCCCCCAAAGCTTGATGCAGTCCTAGGGCAGCTTCTAGAGGTTTTGGTTGACTCGTGCAGTGCTAGGATTAAGGATGTGAGTGCTGCACCCGCCCTGGGGTGGGCAACCTGCATGCTGTATAAGGAAGGGAAAGAGGCTGCTAGCTGCTGCTCTTCCCTTTTGCTCTTGCTCCTTTTGCTGTTTTCTGCTGCCATGAACTGGTGTCCTTTGCCGTGTGCCATTTTTCCTTGGAGCCAGCCCAGTGTGGACTGAAACCTCCACAAACTGAGCTAAATAAACCTTTCCTTCCTTAATTTGGGGTGTGAGGTATTTTGTCTCAACAAGAAGAGGAAAGTAAGACATCCCAACACTCAAGAGGCTGAGGCAGGAGGATTGCTGTGAGTTCAAGGCCAGTGTGAACATAGCTCAACCTTGTCTTAAATTTAAAAAAAAAAAAAAAAAAACTATGAACAGAGACCTTGCTTTCTTTGGGGCATATACCTAGAAGTGGGATTGCTGGACCCTATGGCAATTCCTTTTAAAATTTTTTTGAGAAACTTCGTATCTTTTCTATAGCAGCTTCACCATGTTACATTCCCACTGTGTTCCAATTTCTCCACATCCTTGTTACTTTCTACTTTGATTTGTCATTTTATGTAGCGGCCATCCTGGGGGGTAGCAGGGCACCTCATCTCTGGTTTGGTGTTACAATCAAATGGTGGGGCTCTTAGGTGGTGTGTGTCTACAGCTAAGGTTAGGGGCCACTTACAAAGTGTCTGCTGCTTGCCAGTCTTAAAGTTCTGGGGCTCATGATTGGAAAGACTGCCATACAAGTCTAGAAAACACTCTCAAAGTGGGAGAGATTAACCCTTAGGCTGGTTAGGTGGAGAGTCATCGTCAGCAACTCCCCAGGGAGTGACCATACCGCAGCCCATGTGAGGTAACACAGCTCAGGTAGCAGAGAGCCCTGAGCCTGCTAACAGCTCTCCTGACCCCCTGGCGATTTTACTTCTATTGCAACCACTCAATAGCTGTGGTCAAACATTTGCACACTTCCTAAACCATAGACCCCTACTTCCCTTTTGGCCAAAGGCCGCTTAGATCAGAGGTTCTCATTCTGCGCAGTGGAAATGCCTGGGGAGTTTTACGAAGAGGCGTTTCAGTGCCACACCGAGATTCTGATTTAATCTTCCTGGGTGTGGCCTAATATTGAACAATCTCTGGGGCCCTGGTGTGGAGCAGAGCTGAGAATCACAAGATAAGCCCTACACTGTGGAAATTCACAGCTACTGGCATGTACCAATAGGATGACTTAGGGAGTGAGTCACTGGTGCTAGGTTCTCCCTTAACCTCTTCAGCACTGATTCCTCCTCTCAGTATGTACCAGAATGGGAGGCAGGGCAGAGCTCGCCTGGTGCCCATAGCTGTCTGCAGGTGTTTACAGTGGGCTTCAGGGGAGTCCACCAGCTGCTGTCCTGGGTGCTCAGGAAGCTGACGGTGTGCTGCCTACAGCAGGGGACGGGAGGCCCACACTGCCTCCCAGCCTGCCTGTTGGCGCTCTGCTTGTCCAGCTTAAAAGGTCCTTCCCCTGTGACCCCAGCAGTGCCAGAAGAGGGGACCCTTGCTCAGCCAGGATTTTACCAAAGCAGCTCTATGAGATGTGCCTGATCAAAAAGTTGGGCCTCAAATATCTTATGAAAGTCATGCCTTGAGTCCTTCAGACAGCATCTCTGTGCCCCAGGGAGTGGGAATAAGGAAAGCCACAGCCTCAGCTGTCCCTGGAGCTACATGGGTGACTTCAGAAACAGAGCGATGGTGTACTCTGTCCCCTGCTCTACCCCACTAATGTTCTCTGGGCTGTGTGACCCCTGTCCCCATGAAGCTTGAGTCCAGTGCCCCAAACAAGCAAGCCAAGAGGAAACAGCTTCATGGTTGCCGGGCCGAAGGTCACGGTGCCCAGCGCACCTGTGCGCATAAGCAGTGCCTGTTCCAGGTAGACCTGGGCCCAGCAACTTGCTCCTTGAGGAAAGAGAAGAGGCATCTGGGTGCTCAGAGGCCAGAAGGGAGACAAGCAGATCAGGAGTCCTCTGAATGTGGTTGCTCACGCATAGTGCTGGTAATCCCAGCACCTGGGAGGCTGATGCAGGAGGATCATCCTGAGTTCCAAGCCATCCTGGGCTGCGCAGTGAGATCCTGACAGGAACATCAAGATTCCAGTCGCTGCCCTCCCACTTCATCCTCCAACTAGAACGACAACTCAGCCTTTTCCCTCAAATATACACAGTAGTACATGTGAGTTCTCGATGGTCCAGCCACACTCAGCTATCTGATCTTTGACAAAGGAAAGATAGCCTCCTAATAAGTGGTGCTGAGAAAACATTATCACACGCAGAAAACTGAATTTAGACCAGTATCCCACACTAACTTAAAACAAGCAATCTGCGGGAAGATAAAATAGGCAAAACTCTAGAAGATACAGTGTAGGCTTGGGGTCTCTGAACAACCCCAGTTACACAAAAAAGTAGCACCAACATTCAACAAATGGAATTGCATCAAATTAAAAAGCTGCAGAGCACAGGAAACAGTGAAGAGAAATGTACAGAGAGACTGTGGAGATTAACATGAGATAAAGGTCCTACTATGGAGTAAAAGGGAATTAATACACAATTGAAAAGAGCAAACAAAAAATAAGTGGAGAAAAAATCAAGGAAAAAGAAGAGCGGAAAATTGTTTCTTGGTTTGTTTTGAGACAGGGTCTTGATATGTAGTTCAGGCTTGCTTTGAACTCGCTGTGTATCCCAGGCTGGCCTTAAATTCACAGCAATCTTCCTGCCTCAGCCTCCCTAGTGCTGAGTGTGCCACCACGCCTAGCCTGAGGCAAAAAAAAATTTAATTTTTCTTCTATGTATTTTTGAATGAATGGTTTCTTTCCAGGATCTGAAGTTTTGGAATCCAGCAAGTCATGGTTTTCTCTGCCTAGCTTTACAGCCCTGAGTTCATGAAGTGCCTTCTTTGTTTCAGAAGCCCCTCTGTCCTTACACCCCAGGCTATGACAACCATCCAAGCCTAGACACATCCTTGCTCATCTTGGTAGCTGTGGAAGGCAATCAGACCTGTGATCTCTGCTGGATGTAGCTGGTGGGATGGGGCTTCACGCAGACACCTGGACTTAATGCTGGCACTTTCTCTGAAAGCCACACATGCTGAGCCTGGCTTCTTACCATGGAGAGTGGACCTTGTATCCTTTCCAGGCAGAGCTTAAACTTCCCAGATGGGGGCTATGTCCAGACTATCTCCTGTGGCTGTCTCCCACCCAGTCACTGTTGGAAGTAATTGTAATGGCTTGTGTCTAGATGTTCCCCAAAGCCTCATATGGTCATAGGTGGGGCTCTTTAGAGGTGGCTGACTACAGTGTGACCCTGGGATTTATTCACAGTGCAATAGTAGGATTACAGGTGCTAGGGTTAAAGGTGTGAGTGCTGCCCACCCTAAGAGCAGGCAGCCAGTATAAGATACAAGGGACAGAAAGAGGCTTCTCTCTTGCTTACTTTTGCTGTCTTCTGCCTGTCATGAACTATTTCTCCTCTGTGACACCCATCTGCCATGCTACCCTGCCTTGGAGGCAGCCAACTATGAACTGAAACCTCTACAAACAGTGAGCTACATAAACCTCCTTTACTTTGGGTGTCAGGTATTTGGTCTTAGCAGTGAGAAGAGTGGCTAAGTCCTGTAGTGAAGTTCTTTTGTAACTGTTCTGTAGCTCAATCTCCAGCAATCAACTCCTTCCCAAAATGCTCCTGACTAAAAACTCCATTTACATTCTATGTCCATTTTTCTTTTGGGGTATGTCTGTTGCTTTTATTATCAATTTTAAGGAACTGCTATTTGCCTTTTGTCCTCCTCTTTAAATACTTCTGTCTTGAACAATACAATACAGGTGAGATGATACAGGTGAAGAATTTAGCACAGACCCTGCACTGTGATAAAACCTTGAATAAGGAGGTCAGCTCTGAACTAGTGGGACACATCTGTAGTCCGAACTATGTGGGAGGCTGAGTCAGGAGAATCCCCTATAGGAGCTCTAGACCAGCTTGGGCAAAATAGAAGGTCTCTGAGTTAAATAAATAGAGAAATAAAGTAAAAAAAGAGGTCAGTTCTTGGTTGCCTTGGCAGTGATTAAGCTTAGCCTTTAGTTAGGGCTGCTGCAACACTTTCTGAGTGACAAAGATCGAAAAGAACAAAGTATCCGTTGTGAGGGAGTAATGATGCCATACTTAGGACAGTATGTCCAGATGTTCTGGAGAGACTGAGGCAAGAGCAGAAAATTACAAGAGGTCAGGAGCAAACTGAGGCCAGCACTGCCCCTTTCTGTGGCTTCTGCCGAGCTCAGATACCGGTACGGACCCCAGTGTACCTGGAGCATGCCACACGTGGGGCCAGCCCAAATCTTCCACACGTGCAATTTGGCCAGGCCTCATGACAAGCTGGTCAGGGAGTGGAGTTACTCCCCAGCGGGCAGCTCTCGCCAAGGGCCGTCAGCAAGAACACAACGGGCGAGGTGAAGCCCAGCGGCTGACCCAGGCTCCTATCTCCCCACGCCAGCCCCTCCACGTGGACAGAGGAGGGAACTGCACTGGGGCCGTGGCGGGCGGGAGGGCACCAACCAAATCCCCCACCCCCCACCCCCGGGTCAACAGCGTCTTCTCTTCTAGGGTTTGTCTTCAGGAGGTGCAGACAGGACTCCCGGGGGATGGGCACAGGGCTGTCTGCCCTTTGCCTAGTTGTGGAGATGAGATGCAGTAAGTGATGAATAATCCCTGGAAGGAAGTAGCAGCCCCAGTCACAGTTTCGAAGGGTTTGAGGAAATTACCGCTCCCTCGGCGGGCCGTGCAGAGAGAGGGTTTCTGTGATACCATATTAGTGAATCCCCACAATCCCGCAGCGCTTGCCCTGTCGGCCCCACTTCACAGTTGAAGAAACAGGTCTAGAGAAGGCAAAAGTAACACCCTAGGGTCAGCTCACATCAAATGCCCCTCTTAGATGTGACCTCCCAGCATCATGGTCAGGTAATGACTGGGACAAGTGACAGCAACGAGGCTCTCTTTTGGACAAAGGGGCTGACCGTCTCCTCTGAAAATAGGGAGCCTGAGGAGTGAGTCCCAAGCTGGTGAGGAGGGAAGGGAAGGTCTGCAGAAGTGGGGCAGGTCAGTCTACAGGACGGTAGGTGGCGGGCACGGCGTTGAAAAGAAGGTTGTAACACCTTGACCAGCCAAGGCCCAGCATTGGCTTGTGCCATTGCCCAGAGGCCTCTGCCCACTCTCCGTATTTCTCGGCCCGCTCCAGCCCTGCCTCTGAGGGCCTGGCAGGCACGTCCTGGCACCCTCCACAGACTAGACTTTCACCCAGTGTCCTGCTGCTGAGGAGCCACCCGACCATGAGGAAGAGCCAGCCTGGATCCCTCCTGCTCTGGCCCTGCTGCAGCCCCTCCCCACCAGGTGCTGATCCCCAGCCAGCACCTTGTCAGAGCCTATGAGGTGTGCTCCTGTGGCCAGGGTCTGGGCAAGGTCATCTTGGGGCGGCTGTCTGCTGGGCGGGCTCAAGATGGTGAGTCGGGATAGAGGGCGAAAGACAGGCCTTGCTGGAGAAACTGTGGGTGAGTGGGCGCTGGGATGTGTGAGCATGTCTAGGCCAGTGTGTCCCGGAAGTGGGGGATGGAGCAGGGGAGCGGGGAGCAGAAGCAAGTGGCTAGGGCTAGACTGGGCAGGAAAGAGTGACTGGAGAAAGGAACAAAGACTTCCCACAGTGGGTGCACACACACAACGGGTGCACCGCTGGGTGCTGCCTCTGCACACAGCAGCACCGTCTCTCACAGCTTGTGCTGGAAGAAGAGGGAGCTCAGGGCCCAGACCCAGTGTTCAGCACTTTTGCTGAGGTCTGAACTGCAGTGAGTTTCCAAGGCTGAGGGAAGACCAGGTATCGTTTCCCAGGCCCTCCCCAGAGACCCACCCAGCAAGCACTGGCCTCCCTACTTCCCTGGCAGCCCCACTAGCACAGTCAAGAACTTCTGGGCAGGAGCTGCTCCTGGCCCTGCCTAGACACATGAGCTGGTGGGGGGGCGTGTCCAGCCTCCCCCGTCAGAGGCAGCCAGGTCTCAGCACTCAAAGCCTCTCTGCACTTTGATAAGCCTGGTGCTATGAGAAGAATCCTGGTGGCTCACTCTGTGTGAGACTCCTTACTCCCTAACAAAGTGGTTTAATGTTTACTGCACTGTAAAAAAAAATGAGTTTGGTCACCTTTATTTTCTGTCCATCATGTCTTATACATGAGCTCGCAGAAGAGGGGCCAGGGCTGTGCAGACCACAAGGGAATGGCAGCAAATGCAGCTTGGTGAAATATCACCCTGTTTTCCATAGTCCTTCTAACCCCCTCTGCCCTTCTTAAAAACAGAAGCCCAATTTGATCCAGGCTGCAATATGCCCAGCCACGACAGGCCTAAGCCATTCAGAGCAACCTGAGCCACTTTGCTCTTGACTCACTGAACTCTGGCCAATGATGCATAGGTAGCTTCCAGGAAAAAAAAATGTATATATGTTTTTTTCATATCTGTAAGGGGCAGGCTGTTCTCGTTCCCCTCCTGCTGTGCACTCATATTCTGTGACCAAGTGAAACGAGGCAGCCATCTTGCTGCCCCCTGAAAGACCAGAGCCCAGCAGAGGGAAGACCTAGGGCCCAGGCATGGAGGAGCCTACTGTGCCTACCAGTAAGAGAAAACCCAAATGACTGGCTTGGTGATAAAGACATGAAAGTATATCACATACCAAGTGCCTGGATGTAGGAGTTTCAAGGTTAGGTGGCAGTTTGTGGAAACAAAATTATGAGCCACTTAGGCATGGGTGCAAAAAGTTTAATCCAAGTTCAAGGCTGTGCGCCTGAACCCATCGTGAATGGAGAACCTTAACAGAACAGGAGTGTTGACGTAGATGCTTTAGGAAAACAAGCCTTGAACCAGGCCATTGTTGGTTACAATATAGCAAATATTTGTAGACTTCCTATCACACAATGTCAGTTAAAACCACCTTTTGTTGAATGTTCAACATTTCTGGCCATTACAGAAATGCAGATTAAAACCACTCTAAGATTCCACCTTCATCTGGACAGAATGGCTGTCCTCAGGGAATCAAATAATAACAAATACTTGCATGACTGCAGTAAAAGAGGAACCCTTTTACTGGTAACTGGGGATGTAAATTAGCACAGTTGGGGGAAATGTAAATTCCCACAACCATCATGGAAATCAGTGTGGAGATTTGTCAAAGAACTGAAGTTAGAAATTCCATATGACCCAGCTGTCCACCTGTTAGGTATCTTCCCCAAAGAACTCAAATCACCATACTACAGTGATACTTGCATACCAGTGTTTAGAGCACACAATTCATAGTAGCTAAATCCTGGAAGCAGCCTGTATACCCATCAAGGGATGACTGGATACAGAAAATGTGGTATCCATATATAATGGAATACTATTCAGCTATAAAGAATGACAAATTTGAGTCAGTTGTTAAAGTGGATTCACCTGGAAAATATAATACTGAGTGAAATAAATCAGGCACACAAGTTTAAACACTGATGGTATCTCTCATCTGAGTGAAGCAAACCACAACCAAAATGACAAAGGGTGGACAGGAAGGGACAAGGAGATGGATCTCTAGCAGTACACTTGATCTAGCCAAAAGGCTGAGAAGGGATTGACTCTCTAGCAATAGGGAAGTGAGCCAAAGGAACTAGGATAGGGGGGTGTGTTGGGAGCAGCTGCAGCTGGAAATTGGTCATATGTGTGAGGGCAGGACAGAGCCAGAGTGCCTTAAGCAGTCAAGGTACCTCCGTCTTGAGAAAAAACATCCTGCCTGGACAATTTCAGTTATTAGTCACTAGGCAACATTGCCTCTGAGGATACTAACTTTGCAAGGGTATACATTATTTCCCCTACTATTGTGGTTTAGTCCTCTAGCTCTCCAAGGTAAAGAGGTTACTTCACCTGGCCTCAGCTTATGTCTCTTGTTTTTAGAAGAAAGAAAGCTCACTTCTGGCTGTTTCCTGCCTGCCACACTACGAACTGTTTCTCCTCTGTCATGCCGCCCTGCCTTGGAGCCAGCTGACTATGAACTGAAACCTCTACAAGCTGTGAGTTGAAACAAACCTTTCCTCTTTTAACTTATGAGTGCTGAGTATTTTGTCCCAGCAATGAGAAAGTAACTGAGACACCATCCCTGCCGCCAGTGTCCAGGGACCCCGAGGGGCTGACTCAATCCGAAAGGTCCAGTCTTGCTTTTAGGTCTAGAGAAGAGGTAGAAGTTTAGGATTATTTTCTCGTTGCTTCCGTTGTTACCATGCTGTCTTGGTTAAGAAGTCATCCTTTCCAGAACAATGAGCTTTATTTCCACTACAAAGACACCCTTGTTGGCCTGAGTCCCCAGGAAAACTCCAGAGGCCTCCTGTGCAGGAGCTCAAAGTACAGCCTCCTATCCTGGACCTCAGCAGAGCCTGCTGTGCCCTGGGGCCAGGGGTTTGTGTGAATCCGGCACATGCTCTGCCAGAAGCAGCTTTGCTCCACTCCTCTGGGCCCTGCCACCCTCTCTCACCTTCAGGAGAACCGGCTCTAAGTGGGGTTTTGCCCAGTCCATGAGGAAGGTCCTAGTAACATTGATATTTAGAAGGGAAGCAGCTGGGGTCTTAATCCTTCCTTCCCAGGACCCTTCTGGCTCCCAGTCACCACCTTTGCACGTGGAGGGCACAGGCCTTACCCGGCTGCCAGTGCTCCTTCCATACATTGGCCCTGTGGCAGCAAGCAGGGTCCTCTCTTACATTCGCACAATGCAGAGTGGCCAAAGACACTCAAGGGGAAGGGACCACCAAGGTCTTTAAAGTGACTTTCAGTATCCACAAAGTTGGCAGAGTTATTGGTGGTTGTCATAGTTTGGGGGATATTCGCAAGGGGAACAATATAATACAGGACGTATTTTATAAGATTATTTATAATAGTCATCCAAAGACTCACATACAAGAGCGTATATGAAATCTGTCCACATACTAGACTAAAGAATCCAGCTGAGTGCCTGGGTCCCATGACAATCTCATGTATGAGTCCAGCTGAAGACCTGCGGCTCATAACAATGCCTGTCATGAGTCCAACTGGATGCCCAGAGCCCATGACAATGCCTCATGCAGGCCTGTTTCATGGATCTGCACTGGGAAGGCCCAAAGGTCAGTGGTGGAAGCTAGAAAGTCTGTGCCAGCGGAATGAAGGATCCTGCACTGGAGCCAGAAAGCAAACCCCAGAAAGTAAGAACCAGGGCTACCCTAAAAAGTACCACAGCCATCCTCAGTGCCAGTGAGGTCCTGAGCTCCTCCGATGATCAGGAAAACTGAGTTCCCATCAGGAAAGCCAATGGGACAAGCTTCTCCAGGAGACTGAGCTCTGTACTGTCTTCCCCTCTGGCCAGGAAGCGATGCTCAGAGTGAGGACCAGAACATCCCCAAGTGAACCGAAGCCATTCTCAGTGCCAACAAGATCCCAAGCTCCTTGGAGGATGAAAACAGCCAAGTGCTCCTCCAAGAGAACCAACAGCTCCTTACAGCTTCTACCGGCTCCCAATAACCTTTCTCCACTCCCAACAGCCTCCTCCTCTCCAGTTGTGCCTCTTATGCTGCTGGCAACAATCCTCAGGGGGGCCTCCCACTCCCAGCACCACCCTAGTGAAGTTCAGCTGGAGGTTACAAGTTGACCGCCAGTTGCGAATCCACTGCAGTGGTCTTTCTGTCTAAGTGGACTTGTTCTCCCTCATCAGCTGCCCCCGGTCATGTGCAGAGAGGAAGAAGGGGCTGAGAGGGGTAAATGGTGGAGGGCACAGAGCCAGCCATCAACCTACAGACCTGGTACCCTCCTCCCACCTGTGTGCACTTGTTCTCTGCACTTGGGCCCCAGATCTCAGCTCCATGCCCCGCCTCTGTGGAGTCCTAGGTCTCACCCAGATCATCACCCTTGTCACTGAAGCACCTTCTTCTGTTTAGCACCTGTATTAGTCACGTTTCATTGCTGAGACAAAATACCCAACACAACTTGAGGAGAGATTTATTTTGGTTCACAGTCTCAGAGGTTCAATCCATAGTTGTCTGGTTCCAGCAGAAGCAGCTGGCAGGAGGGCCTGGTCGGGGGAGAGGGAGGGAGGGAGGGAGAGGGAGAGAGAGAGAGACAGAGACAGAGACAGAGACAGAGAGAGGGAGGAGAAGTAAAGAGAGGGGGAGGGGAAGAAGTGGAGACGAATTGGACAGAGGTCTGTGGGCCACACTGAGCAAAAGAGAGACCAGGGACATGGTTCTAGGCTAATGGCAAGTCAAAGCCAAACATGAGATGCAAATGAGCCAACCTGGAAAAGAAAAGGAAAAGGTAGGAATGCTGGTGACTGACCCTGTCCATCTGGGAGAAGGACAACAGCTCTGAAACATCTTCAGTTACAACCCTTACGATGTTGACTTTTACGCAACCGTGTCTTAAGCAGGAAAGAGGGCCCTGATCAGTGTGGTAGCATCTTTTCACAAATGGTCACATTTTCCCAGGAAAATGAATTTTTTTTTTTTTTTGGTACTGGGAATCAAACTCAGGACCTTATGCTTGCCAGGCAGGTGCTGAGCCACTGAGCTACATCCCTGGCCCTGAGATTTCTTATTTCCATTTAGGGAATATATATTACTTTCCCTTCTAGCAGAATTCCGGCCCTCCCAGTGCTAGCTCTCTTGCCGCTAATGTTGATCTCAAACCTAGAGCTTCTAGCTCTTTGTCCAGCATCCTCTGGTATCAAGTCGGGGCCGAGGCAGGGAGACAAAGCCATCTTCCCCGCTCCATCTTCTGAGCTTGGCCAGAGTCGCAGCAGCAGGGGGACAGCAACTCAAAGTGACCAGTCTGCTGCTGGAGAGAAGAGAGTGAATGTCTATTTATAAAGATGTGGGCAAGACGAAAGGAAGCCATCAGGAGAAAGGGCCGCAGGTGCAGACTAGTGACAATAGAGAGCTGTCACCACTAGAAGGGTGAGGAAAAGGGGAGGAAGTGGTGACAAGAGTCCAGAGACAGTGAGGGCTCTTGTGGGAAGTAGCTGTGGCCTCCAGGAGAGGAGCCAGACACACAGCCTCCAACCCCTTCCCACAGGCAAAGAGCTGGCCCAGCCGGGCCTGCTGGCTCTTTCTTTTGCCCTCCTGTCTCCTGCTGGGGCCCGCTGTGGGCTGAACTCGACCATAGCCCAGAGGTGAGGGAGCTGTAAGTCCTGTGCTAAAGACCAGGGTCAGGGCTGGCTGTGCCCAGGGTCACCGCCCAGCCCTGCCATAGGCCGAGCTGTGGGAACCAGGAGGGCCCACCTCTCGTCCTCGGGAGCCCGGGTGCCCTCTCAGGCCTCCCCTCCCGGTGACCCCTGGCCCACACCCTGCCTGCTTCTCCACCTCAGAGCAGGAGGGTAAGATGAGGTAATGTCTCCAGAACCCTTAGTGGCAGGAAGATGAAAAGAATCTCAGAAATGCTGTGTTTAATTTAAAGCAGAACTAGCCCGCCTCCGCCAGGCTGCAATCTCACTCAGAATAACCAGTTTGTTTCTCTTGGACATTCCAGGACCCAACTGGCCACCCCCTGTTAGGACCCAACAGGAATGTCAGGGGGCCTCTCGCTGGGGCCAGAGGGCTGCCAGCAACCCAGCCCCTTGCCAACTCACTCTCCCCCAGTCCCACCTGTGGTGGGGTGGGGCCAGGGTGGCTGGGGGGGTCACTTGAAGGCCCGCCCTTTGCCTCATGCACCCAACTTGGTGCCAAAGTTGTGGGGGTGATGGGTGCTCTCAGACAACAAAGGCAGCGTGGTTGTCGTCACTCTCAGCAGCACGTGATCTTGGCAGCCGGGTACTGTGCTCAGCACTTTCTGTTCACTACCTTGTCAAATCCTGCCAACCACCCAATGAGGTGGGCGGATTTTTATTACTCTTTCTACAGAGGGTGAAACTGAGGCTACGGGAGGTTACATAACCTGTCTGTTCTTGGCCGCTCTTCCTCCCCGCCTCCACCCCACCCTCCCCCAGCCCACTCAGCTTCAGGGTCCACTGGCTTCAAGACAGGAAGCCTTCTTGGCCATTTTCCTGGCTGTGAGGGGAGCGGTTTGGGGGACAGCAGGTGGCTGCTGGTGGGAGGGAGGCCCCTAGTCACAGCCCTTCCTCCTGGTGGTTGACACCCACTTTTGGGGTTGGCTTGGGCTGAGAGTTTCTAAGCCCTGTGGGGCTTTGTTGCTGCTGGACT
>PVLD010007437.1:0-91667 GCA_004027595.1 Dinomys branickii | reverse complement strand
TCCCTACCCACTCCTCTTCATACCCCCCCTCCTTTCCTCTCTGTCCTCCGCCTCTTTCTTCTTCCTCCTCCCCCTCTTCTTCCTTCTCCTTGTTTTTCTTCTCTCTCTCTCTCTGGATTGAACTCAGGGCCTTCACTCTGAGCTACACCTTCAGCACCACCCCTTCATCCTCAGCCCTTCTGAGACAGGTTTCGCTAATTTGCCCAGACTGGGCCAGAACTTGTGATCCTCATGCCTCAGCCTCCCGGAGCACTGGGATTACAAATGTGATCTACTGCATACAGATGAAGAAGCTTCTTTTTATAACTAAGCTAAGAATGACACCACTTGTTATTTGCTTTAAGCTTATTATAATTCCAGACAAATATATAATACTTTATATGGCTTATCACTCATTCTTTGTAAGCCTGTTAAGTGGTTACTATAATAAATTCCCATTTTGTAGATGAAGAAACTGAAGGTAAGGACTTGCCGAAGACCAGTTGGCACTTTAGCTTTCTAATTCTGTCCAAAAAAATCAAGCAATCAGACGCAAACGGAGCTTTTAAGCACTCTTATCATATTTCTCCCCATGTCTAGTTCCGAGAGTTGCAGACTCTGGTGTTAGGTGGGTGATTTTCATGAGTGGAACAGGTCTGGGGGTGGCAGCCTGGGATTGGTCTACGGGATCTACACGGTTACCCCGCCCCCAACCCCGGCCCCTCCATATATACCTGCCTGCTGTGGCCACAGGATCAAACTTTTAAAATGAAGGTGGAAATATGAATATTTTTAACATCAAAAAAATCTGCTTTTTAAATGTTGGCAATTTACTTAAAAACCCTTAAATACAGAAGACTAACTCTGTGCTAGACGAACAAAGGCCATCAGTAGGCAGCGCGCAGGTCATGGGCTCGTCTTTCTGTTCCTTACATGTGCTTGGTTTAGGCTCAAACTTTCAGAAGTGTGATAGCAAGATGCTGCTTCAGTGCAACCGCACATCTTTGGCTTTTAAGTCACTCTCCTTTACTGACTACGATAAATAGTTGAAGAGCAAACTCTTTCCCATCTGGGCTCTAACAGGCAATATCAAAGCTAAGCAGGCTTGGTGGAAGCCTCTTTTCCCGCTGGTGATGAGAATCCCGGCCTCCCTCCCCTCCCAGCTGCCGCGTTGGCATCTCCGAACTTGCCTCTGGCTTTCTCACGGGTTCAGCTACACACGGGCTTCTACTCAGTCTGACTCTAGTTTGTGTCTCGGGGAAAAAAAGAAAAACAAATCCTTCCAACCTGAAAAAATACAAATCAGCTTCAAACTTCTCTGTCCGAATTTTAGAGATGATGGTAAATTCCACATCCACCAGTCACATTTTTCTTCTTACCAAACTCTGGTTTAAAAAAAAAATAAAAGAATAATTGCTCTCTCAAGCAGGGAAGCTGAGGCTGGGAAGAACAAGCTAGAATCTTAGCATTAGATAATTTGGAAAAGTCCTTCAAAATCTCTGGGGAAAGGTTCTCTTTAACTACAGTGCTTTGGTTTACAGTTAGACCCCCTGCACACACAGCTGCAAACTTCTCCGCCTTGGGGTTTTGATCCCACAAACCCACGTTCACTCATCCCCCTCAGTTCTTTCCAGAGACCTTAGCATCAGCAGATCCATCTTGCTCGCTGTTGCATCCCTAGCACCTGACACCAACATTAATAAATACTGGTTGCATAAATGAATAAAATGAATGAAGGGTTCAGATCAGTAGGGACTAAGATAATATCTGTGTAGTGGTTTATTCATTCAAACATCCTGGAATGAGTGCAGGCCCCTGAGGAACACGCTTGAGGAACAAAGGGTGGCTGTGGTTCAGAGCGCTGAGGTTTTGTGCAGCTGTGTCGCGCTGATTTTGCCCACACTGAGGTGAAGAATGAAGTTTTTCACGTAGAATGTGTCACAAAGGTGACAGAGAGAGAGAAAAGACCTACGGCTTAGGGGGAGGATGGCAAGATATGGACGGGAGAAAAGACACTGGAACGTGTGAGGCAACCCTCTCCCGCCTTTCCGTGAAATGGTCAGTGAAACAGTCACTAACATCAACTATTTTGGTGTCCTGAAACACAGTCAGTACTTACAATATAACTATCATGTATAGTCAGTATCAAAAAGGAAACATATCTAGAGCAAAAGCCCCTTTCTTGGGGAGTAAACAGTCCACGATGAAGAAGCCAGAGGGAGAAAAACCTATACTACAACATGAAAACTGCTCAAAAGTATCCATAAAATACCACTGATTTATTGACGTTTATTGAGCATTTACTATGTTCCAGGCATGTACAGAGTGGCAAGGAGAGAGGCAACACATTTAAAGAATGAGAGAATATCAGTGATGGGAGCTGTGATGGGGTGGTTGAGTGATAGAAGATAATGATAGGGCATCAGTTTCACACTAACTTGGTTGTCTGAGAAGTAACAACTGAGCTGAGGTCTGAATGACGGAAGTAAAGAAATTGTGTACAAGACCTTCCCAGAGCAGAGAAGACCTGTATGTGAATAAAGCCCTGGGGGCCAACTGTATGGTACAAGGAATAGGATGGAGAGCAGGGTATAGCGCAAGGTTGGAAGGAACAGGGAGGGGCCAAATTAGGGAGACAAACAACTGTCTGCCAAACTGAGTGGACTGATAGACTCGGGGAGGTTGACTGCAATGCAGAGAGGTAAAATGTAATCACAACACAAGGGCCTTGACATACACTATCTCTGGGGGAAAAGTTCTCAAACACGATCCCTTCAGGGGGCAGGAAATAAAGTAGTTTAGTTAATTGGCCATAGGGACTGCTCTGTGTACTAATGTAAAACTAGGGATTATCCAACCCCAAATGCAAATGAAAGGGCACAGTGGGTCACTGGTTTTCCGAAGACTCTTCTCACTTGAGGTAGACGTGAAAATGCCAATTACCCTCATTTCAGTGGAAAAAAATGAGAGGAAAAACACTGGAGAATTGTGATTCTGATTGGCTTGAAAATCGTAACAATCACCCCAAAATTAAGAGAACAGAAAGAAAAAAAAAAAGCCCCTCACTCTTGGGACCTTAAATGATTAAGAGGAGGTGTTATTTGGCTGATTTTCACACTTCATTAGCATATGCATGATTTAACCAGGGAACTTTCTGGGGGGCTGCCATGGGCTGGGAAAGGGCACTCACCCCACCCACACAGGGGAAACTGGGGCAGGAGCGTCGGGCGTGCTTTTTTATGATAGCAAGGAACAGAGACGAGCACAGAAAGGCGATGAGCACGTTGCCAGGCCTGAACTGGTGCAGAAAGGCACCCTGAGGTCTCCTCCACGCCTGAGCACGCTTGCGCAGGGAGCCACACCGCTGGGACACCGCATTTCTCCCGAGAACAAAGCCTCCTGGGCTGAGCTCCATTCGGCTGCCTCCCTTAGGTGTTCCTGTTTTCTTCTCCAAATATCCGCTGATGCCAAGAACGTTGAAGTACTGTGTTATGACTGCCCACACTCCACTAAGCAGTGAAGATTAGAAGGAAGCGCGGTGGTGTTCTGAGGCCAAAATACAGTGGGCAATGGGAGGGGAGTTGGGCCTTCAGATTTTCATTCTGAGTTTCTGGGTTACATCTATAAGCAGTGCCACAAGAACAAAAGGCACGCTCAGTGCTTTGATGCTTTGCAACAGTTAACCTTTAGGCTTTCTTTTGCTACATTCAAAAAGACTTCAAAGGAAAAAGGAAAAGAAAAATAGGCTACTTGCCATGGAAGGGCTCACTCATGCCCAACTATTTGCCTTTCTGGGCCTGTATGGCTGCTCGATTCCTTTGCAAAAGCAGGTACGTAACTCATAAAGTGATGGACAGAATATGTGGGTCTTTCTGAAAAGAAATGGCAGGGAATTTTACAGTTCCCACATCATTTTCACTTCATCACCACATTCAATATCATAGAACTTTACAGTTCTGTCACTTGGCCCATTGATATATTCTGAGACGATCTGTGTGATGGTTAAGCTTAACTGTCAACCTCATTGGCTTGGGAGCTGCCTAGAGGATTAGAGTAAAGCAGACTTCTGAGTGTGTCGGGTGGTTCCCAGAGGTGTGACCTTGGGTACTGTATCTCGCCCTTGGCCCCTTCCTTGTTAGCACTGTTGCCCTGCTCTGCTTCCTGGGTGACATGAAGTAGGCATCTTTGCTCTGCCATGGCCTTCTGCCATGGTGTCTCTGCCTCAGCCACCCAACCATGCACTAAAGCTTCTGAAACTGTGAGCCAGATAATCCTTCCTTCCTTTACACTCTGGGTCTCGGGTATTTGATTCCAGCAATGGAAAGGCGGACCATTTGCCCATCTTTTTATGCCTGTGGGATCTTCTGATGTCAATTCTCGTCTTTATTTTTTTTTTTAAGAAAATCCTACTTACCTTTTCTCTTAACCCCATCTTCTCTCTCTCTCTGTGTGTGTGTGTGTGTGTGTGTGTGTGTGTGTATACATGGGTATATATCCTAAAGACCTGAACTAATCAGCATACTCTATGACTCTATGACCCTGGCAACAATGATTCATTCAGAATTTTTAAAATCCACCTTGGGCTAAAGAAAGTTCGGTCTGGATTTTTTTTCCCACATTGAGATGATTCCAACATATTCCTTTCACTCTTTCACACCCACTCCCTGAAGCTCTCCAAACATGTCAGACATTTTCATACCTCTGTGCTCTTGCAGATGCTATTCTCCTTCTTGAATGAATAAAGAAATCTATCAGTTCTTCCGTATGTTATTCTGGCTCAAATTCCTAAACCTTATGCTACCATATTTAACTTCATAAACGTGTACTCACTACTATTATATCAGACACTGTTTTCCCAGCAACCATTCTTCCCTTCTGTAAAAAGCCCCCAACTTTCCCTTTCCCACCTTCAAGTAAAATTTAGATGGTACTTATTCCTCTTCCATCAACATCAGAGTTAGAACCTCATTGGCTTAAATTATTCCATCTTAGTGTAGAAAACAGACTCGGAGATGAGCATAGAATCTAAACAGACCTGATAAACTATCAGGAGATACTTCCTAAGAATTTAAGAAGAGGATATGAAGCACTGCATTATGGCAGCCATTTGTCCACCACAAAGACAGATCTTGGAACTGTGGCTGGGTTTCTGTAGAAAGCAAAGCAGAATGGCCATCCGGGCAACCAAGCTAAGCACTGGATTAATCCTTACCTGAAGCCAGTGTCCTTTTGAACTTTTGTTTGTGCCAAACTTTTGATTAGGCAAAATTTTAATAGGAGTGTCCAGCCCATGCAGTCAAAAGATTCTGGGTCAGTATAACAAGGAAAATGTTCAACAGCTCAAGAGCCAAGTCAGAAACCTATGGGAAATCATTAACTATGTTCTAAGTCAATTCCAGATTGTTCAGTTTCATACATAGTATTCCAGGATATTGGAGAGTATAGCAATGAAGAGAACAAACACATGTGCTTTGGGAGCACAGATTCCAATGGAGGATGATGTGTTATAAACAATAAATAAGTATAGCTGGCTAGAAGGTGCTATGGGAAAGAAAGGGAGTAGGTGAGGGGGAGGTCAGAAAGGTCACAGATGGGAAAGGATTGCAGTTTCCCATAGGTACTCAATGTAGGCTTCATTGAAAAGATGCCACTTGAACAAGACTTATAGGATGGACACTGACTGTGCAAGTGTCTGGGACAAGGACAGTGTAAGGAGAAGAAAGGGCCAATGTAAAGGACCCCGACAGCTGATCAGTTTAAGCAGCAGCAAGAAGGTTACTGTGTCAGGAGAAAATGGCAACGGGTCAGGCTAGAGAGGAATTTGAAAGGTTAATGATGTACAGCCTTGTAGGACACCATCAGGATAATTATAATTATTAACACATTAACTGTACAAATTAATAGGTTTCACTGTGACATTTCCATACATGCATATATCATGCTTTGATCATCTCAGAATGGGAAGTCACTGCAAGATTTTGAGCATCAGAGTGACACATCTGACTCACATTCTTAGAAGAATCAATGCGGCTATTCTGTGAAAAAGATTTTAGGTTTAGAGGTAAAGAGTAAAATTAAGGAACAGTTACAGCCTGATGTTAGATAGTGACTTGGGATATCATGGTAGTGATGGAAATTATGGAGAGATTGGATTCTGGATAGATTTTAAAAACAGCCAATAATATCCTGACACTTTGCATGTGAAGTGTGGACCAAGGAGGACAAGGACTTCAAAGTTTTGGCTGGAGGAACTGTAAGGATGGTGTTGCCATCAATGGAGAAAGGGACAGCTGCAGGTGGGAAATATCTGGTTAGGAGACGTTCAGGAGGTCAGTTTGGAAATACTAGGTCTGAGATATTTCATTAGATACCCAGGTAGAGATTGTGAAGAAGCGATTGGAAATGTAAGTCTAGACTTCAGGAGAGAAGACAGGACTACAGATAATGAAAGGAAGGGTTGCTAACACATATTGATGGTATTTTAAGTCAAAAGATAGGATGAAACAATGAAGTAACTGTAGACAAGAAGAGTGTGTCCAGGTTTTAATTCATTTAATTAACTCATTTAATGCATACAATAACCTTATGAATTCAGCTGTTAAAACAGGGTAACAATTGGAAATCGAGGATTAGAGATGTTAAATTTGCACAGCAATTTGGCCAAGAGCATATATAAACTAGTAGTCATGCTAGTAGTAAAATCCATACAGTCTAACTCTGTACTGTGTGTTCTTAGCTACTATTCAATATACCTATTCCCAAATGGGATTATTTACTCAACTGATAAATGTTTGGATTAAAGATAAGAGTGTGTATGACCTAAGAGTTGCCAACTGAGCTAAATGAATTCAGTTTTCTGTTTTCAAATCTGGGTGGGACTACAAGCATAATGCCAAGACAAAGGTAAGGGCTGAGACCACAGGTTATAAACAGAGGAGACCAGTTTGCTTAGAAAATCTCATATTTAGTCAGACTCATTTGGGGTTCTTGTTAAAAGATGCATGTTCCTAGGTGGTCATGCCTACGAGTTGTTTTAGTACATATTGAGTAGAGCTTGGAGATTATGTTTTGGTATAAGTCTCAGGAAATTCTGCACGTGTTTAGGGAAATGCTATCACAAATAATCTACTTTGGCCTCTCTCCAAGAACTCTGAACTCACAAAGACTTAACAAAATTAGACATTAATTTATCATAGCTTCATGGCTGTTGTGATGGAAGCACTACATCTCTACATGGACTCCCACTTGGTTTGGAAAACTTGTTTGACTGATGTTCCTTATCATGGTATTTAGACTTCTGTCAACCATAATAAATTTCCTGCATACATAAAATTTGATTTTATTCTCCTACTTATTCATAATAGTAAGTAGAGTGGTCTTAAACTTTGGCTAGCAAATGGTGGGTCTTCACTAAATACCCACTGAGAAATTAAGGCAGGTGAGAAATTTGTATTTGCATTTGTCAGTAAAGATCCAAGCTCAGCCAGACATATTTACCCAAAAAAAGTTGGAATCAAAGTGTAATAGCATTTACCTTAAGCTAGCAAATACAGTAAACTCCCAAAGCAGAGCTATAAAGTAGGTTACTGGGCCCCCTTCTCTTTGATTTTGATCAAATAGACAAGCACAGGACTCCACAAAAATACACATATTGTAACTTCAATAACTTGCTAGCTGAGAAAGCCTACAAAAACATGATAAACTAGCTAATGTTTGCCCCCAGTTTGGTTAGAATCTAAAGGTAACTGCACAAATGCTTTTCCCCCAGTACTAAATGCCATTACCATATGTTTGTACATTCTTTTGATTTCTGTTTCTACCTAGGATTTTGAAAACAGTCCTTAAAATTGTCTCAATTTCAGTGGTGACTAGGTACCATATTAATATAGTGTAGTTTCATTTTAATTTCAAAATTCTTCCAGAACCACTGACTCCTCCATTTTATTGATTTCTTTAAGAGGGAATCCCAAGTAGAACTGGACTAATTCCTAAAGTGGGAAAATCAAGACAACAGTGATTTCAGCCTTACAGTCTTAATCACTTTTCTCAACCTGAGACAAATTACCCAGTTTCAATTTAAAAGAGGAGAAGTTTATTTTGGCTCACAACTTCAGGTTAAGTCCATGGCTGGCAAGCTCACATGGAGAAATGGCATGGTGGAAGAGCCTGCACAGAGGAAAACTGCTCCCCTTATGGTGGCCAGAAAGCAGAGAGAGACAGGAGAAGGCAGGAAGGGAGATACACTCTTCCAAGTCATGCCCCTAGTGAGCCACCTCTTTCTCCTCAGGCACACTCAGGTATAGCAGCCCCATGATCCGATTACCTTCCGAAAGCTCTGCCTGAGAGAATATGACAGTTTTGGGGGTCATTCTTGATCTAAACTATAATGCTGCTCAATTTTTTGTACAATTAAAAAGATGGAGGCAGGGAAGGAATAATTTCTCTTTTTTTTTAATGTCTCTTTCATATCTAACCAACTATCCATCAACAATTCATCCTTTTAAATACTGTGTTGATCATTTACATAAAAACAATGCAGTAATTAATATCATGGGGTCTTACTTGCTGCAAGCAAGTTACTTATCTATAAAACGGGGTCAGGGAAAGTATCTGTTTCACTAAGACTGTCAGGAAGATTAAATAGAGCCAGGCACCATGGCACACACTGTAATCCCAGAACTCTGGGAGCATAAAGCAGGAGGATGGCAAGTTCAAGCTCAGCCTCGCCAACTTGGCGCATTAGCAAAACCTTTTCTCACACTTTTAAGAGTTGGTGAGTATTAGAGATGTAGTTGAGTGCTAAGGCTCTCGTTTCAATCTCCAGTAGCACAGGAAGAAAAAGGAAAAAAAAAAGATTAGATGGAATCCCATTTCTGGGTACATATCCAATGGAAATAAAATCACTATCTTGAAGAGAAAGATGAATTCCCATGTTCACTGCAGCATTATTTCCAATAGTCAAGCTATGGACACAACAAAAGTGTCAATAGAAGAATGGATAAAGAAAATATGACATTTGTATCAGAATATTATTCAATGTCAAATATAAGGAAATCCATTCAATAGACATCACCCTAAGAGAGACAAGTCAACAAGGACAAATATTACATGATCTCACTTATATATGAAATCTCAAAAAGCAAACTCGCTCACATTGAGGGTAGCAGGGCAGTTACCCAACAGGGAGATGATAGACTTTCAATTATAAAATGAGTAAGTCCTGGAGATTCAATGATGTAATGGAGACCATAGTGAATCATGTGTTTTATACCTGAAATTTCTTGAGAGCAGATGTTAAGTATTCCCCCTCCAAACACAATAAACAAAAAAACACAAAACGTAATTATAAGAGGTAATCTTTATGTTAATTAGCTTGATTGTGATAATCATCTTACCATATATGGGATGTAAAAAGTTATCCAATTAATAGATACATTTTTGTCAATTGTATCTCAATAAAGCTAAAGATCAATAAGCACCATAAAAAGATTAGACAGAAATACATAGAACATAACAAGCATAGTCATGGCCCACAGTGCATGTTAGTGATTGTCATTTTTATCTACATATATGTTCAACTAGGTATAAATATGCATGTATACGGGCTATCTATACTTTTTGCCACTCTGCATTTTACTATTACACTCAGCTGCCCAGTTACTGCCTAACAAGCATCTCTGTGTCACCTCTTCCACTGTAGCCATTAGTTCAGTGACTTTAGCTGCTGACTCAAATGATGGTTCATCAGTGCACCATAACACCCCTATGAAACAGCACTGCAATGATCTAACATCTGAAGAGGATTTCAGAAATGCAGTAGCATCATCTTCTTACTCGACTGGGGAATGAAATAACAAAGGGCCTCTTTATGAAAGGTCCTGCTGTACTGGTAGAAAGGGTGCACTCAGATGAGCTGCTCCCTCGCTTCCAAGCCCATTCACACCTGTCCTTCCACCGACTCACCGTCCAAGACAGAGTAGCCATAAAACACAGAGTGGGAGAACATGTAATTACCTCCCTGACCTCACTAGGTACAGTGCCAATTTTTACTGAGAGATAGAGTCAGGTTATTTTGAGTTTGAATGCTACTTTCCTGGCTTCTGACTGCTTTAGTGGCTCCAAGTGCCAAAACACTATTTTTCTTTTAATTTATCTTCCTAGGATGCCTAATATGCCATGTACTGGACCAAGTACCTTAAAGGAAGTAGAGGCAAATAAGACACAATTGCTGAAATCAAGGGAGTGACAAACCATAGAATATATTATTTCTCCAATAAATGCTTAGCAGAGAACCTGGCCCATAATCGATAATTAATAAACATTTGCTAAACGAATGAACAAATGTACAACTTAGGCAAACCCATCTACGAGCCCAGTGTAGGAAGTAAAACTAATCAGACCAAACTTAAAAGCTTCTGTTCCTAGCTCCCATTGCCAAGAAGGCATGCTTTGTTTTGCAGCTTCTAAGTCTGGCAGGAAACACAAGCTTTTACTTAGGCCATTGGTTTTGGGTGACGATAATCACTCTATGATTTCTGCTACTAGTCGAGATCTATTCTGGTTTGTTGTAAGCTAGACAGCAACTTAATAAAGTACCATTGGCAATGGGAAAAGTCAGTTTGACTTCACCAATCTTTGACTCTATCCCTCAGAACTTCTATCTTTCAAGGCAAAAGTAAGAAATCAGCTAAACACTTCCAAAAATTTGACAGTCTGCCCTTCGTTAACTCTCAACATCCCTGCTGCTCCCTCGCACCCTGGAGGGGGTCTACCATATTCTATAGGATAACTGGCACTGTGCCCTAGCAATCAGTAAAATCAAGGACTCAGCGTGTACATCCTGTTAGCTATTATTTGTAGTGTGACTACAAGCACGCTTCAGCTTTCAAGACACTCAAGAACCTGAGCATGTACCATCTGTGGTTTTCTTCTGTCATCATATAAAAGCAAACTATTGCTTTTCTAAAAAGCCACACCACTATTGCTAATTTTTTCATTTCTGCAAGCTACCCCACGAATAACCTCTGGATATGCATGCAGTTTATTTGATTATACAGTGCTTTTGTGTGTACTGAGTATGACACAGTGAACTCACCATCCTGATTTTTAAATCCATGCTTTTGCTTTGGTTTGATGGTTTTCTCTCTATTTTTAGCAGGAGAACAATAACATTAGTTTTTCTTTTCTTAGGATAGATTAATGTTCCTAACAGCTGTAACACTGGCAGATGCTGATTATGATATAACCAAATATATTTTTAACCTTGTGCTTTAAAAACCTCTATCTATTGGGCATCTCCAGCTACCAGCAGCTAAGCACGTAACTGTCATCAAATGGCATTTATTGAATAGGCAGTAACTGTCTTGTGAGCTCCAAATTAATGGAGGACTCCTGAGAACCTAATTTTAAAACATTATCCCTTCTTTGTTATCTGTATTTGTTTGTTTGAGAGCCTGACACTTTAATTGGGGCTCAGGACTCAAACGCACAACTGCAATTTTCCTTTTGAAAGCTTAGAAAGCTGCTGTCTAAAGATGCCCGGCTTAGCTCCCGGAGTTCAGAGGTTGGCAGGGAGCTGCACTGCCACAAGTGCCAGTAAAAGCCATGAATATGGAAGAAAACCGGAGCTCCCCTCACACACAGGTTGCGGCCGGACAACGCAGCCATTAATCTTTCAGCTTCACCCTCCTGTAATAACTCCCTTCTGCACGGGCATTTGTCTTACTTTCAGGTGCCTTCCACCTTTCTCTCCCCCAGTTTCTTGGGAGCTGGGTATGTCTGGGTTCCATCCTCTAATTGGCTTCCACTCTGCAATTCTTTTTTATTTCCCCACCAGGCAAATTGGCTCTTTCCTTGCCCACATAATCCCAACTGTTTTCACTGTGCTGGCTGCTTTTGCTTGTTTTGCATCTTCCAATAAGATTTCCCCTCCTCTTTTCCTTCATGGATAGCTGACGAGCTCTGCCCAACCCACCCCGATCTTGGCTACCCTTCTACCTCCCTCTATGAAGCCTTCCCCAACAGTAACTTAGTCTTTCAGCCGCAGCTTCCACAGCACTTGGTTTGGATCGTCTGTGTAACACAGAATAAATCTTAACCCACAGCACACGACACTCACCAGTCCTCAACCTAGAGCAGATGCTTAGGGTATATTCTTTTTTTCTTAGTAGTACATGGCTGTAGTACATAATGATCACATTCCTCATAGAGACTTGGTACATGTGCACAACACGTAACAATTGCTTTTTTTTTTAAAACGTCCCATTTCCCTCCCCGCTCCTTTCTTCCTCCCACATCTCTTGGTTCCCTTCACTTATGCTAAAGATTTATCTTGCTGTCTATCTTTTGTTTTACTCTTTATCTGTGTTTTGGGTTTTGTATAGGAGAGAAACTACATAAGAAATATTGAAGATTTTGTATCTGATTTATTACCCAATGTTATGGTTTCAAGGTGCACAGGATATATTCTTAGAAAAATGAGTGTTATAATTTAAATGATGTAAGTACTTTATTTTTTAAATTCATTTTAAAAAATAAAATCAAAGAATGTTAACAAACAATAAACAGACATCCATTTACAAAATAACATACGAGCAATACAAGCAATACTGAATTATAGACAAAGTGGTAGGAAATCAGCGATGGTTGTATTACACATTGATGTCTTCAAAGTGGTTTCTCAGGAAAACAAATAGAGACATACAAAATTGATCAAATAATTAATCACTAACTGATCCTTTCAGCAAAGTGATAGAAGTCAACATTACAACCATGTTAGCTATCCTGTGTATACATATGTACATAGTTTCCCCTTTCTTTTCTTTTCCTTCATCCCAGTTGCTCTTTACTTTTGAGCAGTTTCCTTACAAAAATGATGTAAGTACTTTAAAAGGAACATTCTACTGGTGCTAAAATCACCACCTAATGTAATTTAATCATGCACTGATACAGTACTAGGAACAAGACCAATACAACCTAACAGTAGAAATTAATATATACTCAGCACTTAACAATCTTTCAGGTATATGTCTACACATTTTGCTTAGGTCTTTGGACCTTATCAATAACATTATAAAGTAGGTTTAGTATCCTGGCACATCTGGAATCAGGTTTATGCCTGCCTGACCCCAGAGTTTCCTCGCCTAAACACTTCCCTACACCTCCCTCTTCTATCCTACTTTAGAACATTCTGTTCAGACTCAACCAGAGTGACTTAATCTGAGACTTTCTAAGACCTTATATACAAAGATTAGTGATGGAAGCAATGAACACTTAGAGGTGACCTTTTAATTGGACAGGCAGAAAAAAACCACGACCAAGGAAATTCTATCTACTCCTACACTCTCAGGTGAAATAATGATTTCTTCAATAACAGGGAACCGATCTAGTTTCTCATGTCAATCTTATTTCCTGATAATGATCTTATTTCTCTTGGTCTTTGTCTTTAAGGTTAAAAATTGTATCAGGCTAATTTAAATATAAGAATAGTTTAAAAAATTAACAGAAAAACAGAGAGAGACAGATAGAGGGACAGAGCCAGACATAAAGACAGAGACAGACAGAAACAGAGACAGAGAGAGAGGGCAGGAGAGAGGGAAGGTTTTGGGCTGCTGGTGGTGGTAATGTGAGGATCTATTTACTTTTGGTTAAATGCCAGTACTATAAGAGTCTGAGGTCAGTAAAAGAGGTGTAAAACCAATTAGAGGTTCTCAGCTTCTGGTTGCTCCAGACTATGCATATTGCATGCCCAAAATATACAGTTTTGCATGGAAGGAAGTACAGAGGGGCTGCAGTCACTGTGTCATGCTGCACAGTGGCTTGGTGCCCAACTCCCAGGGCAACACATGTCCACTCTCCAATCTTGAGTTAAAAATGCTACAACTGAAAAGAATAGGGATGAACAAAAGAGATTCAGTAAGACTAGGAATGAAGCATGAGTCATAGCTACAGGAGAGTACCATCAAGAGCTTAAGAAAAAATACCTACCAAAGCTATATAGCTCTCGTAATGACTGTGACTGTAATTTCTGCATATTTTAACAGATGTTCGTTTATAAAGCTGCAAATGGATTTAGGGGTTATGAATAAAGCCAGGAGGCCCTGGAGATGTTTCTTTGTATGATTAACTGACCACAGGCCATTTGTTTTACAACAAAGATGCTCAATGATCCATAGGCCATGATTTATACCAGCACATGTATACTAATGGCTGATGTCTCCATGATATTTCTCATTAGCATCAGAAGGCGGATTGGAGGAAAACAGATTATAGGAATAGCTCCCCCATCGCTTGACATGATAGTTCATTAGTGGGTGTAGAATTGGTCTGAAAGGAAACTAAAATAAACACAAGCTGAAATCTGAATTATTGTAACTAAGGTATCCAATGCAGCAATGAAGAATATGGACTTTTGTCATCCTAGCTGCATGCACTTTGATAAAACTGGGAATGAGAGGGTGTGCTGCATTTCCCAAACAAAAGGCAAATCATGTCCAAAATTTTAATAATAATAAACTTAATAATATCAGTGACTTGCATTGGTCCTCTAAGTATCCATCACACATTCTGCTGGCGATTAACATGAATTTCCTCATTCCAGTTCTCACAGCGGTATATTGTAATGATCCCCATGGACTGAAACAAGGGAGACATTTTTTCATTCTCATGATACTTCCGCTCCTTGGCATGCACTCTGATGGTTTCTCCACTGACTGAATCTTCTCTACTTATGCTCACTGCTGCTGCATTATCTCTGTGCCTTGACATGACTTCCTAGTTTCATTTCTTCTTCAATTCTCAAATTCTCTAAATATCCTGGCAATACTTTTCTAGTCCAAAATCCTCAAAGAAGGAATCTGGTAGGCTCAGCTAAGCCTTTTAAAATGCTGTGTTGGTATGAGGCCACATAAGAAGTCACAACTGATTAGCTAATTTCTGAAGTGTTTCTCCTCAGGTCCAATCAGCTGTGGTTTGAAAGGATAATAAGAACTTATGGCATGAAAAATAGGGCCCCTCACCAAGGAGATGAAATTGGGATCTTCAAGAGATACCTTCATCTCACGTTCACTGCAGCAATATTCATAACTGTCAGGTGTAGAAACTACATAAGTATCCAATGATAGATGAATGGTTTAAAAACTGTGGAACATATACACACATATACAAGGGAATAATATTCAGCTTACGAATATGAGGATATCCTGCCATGTGTAAAAACGTGGACATATCTGGAGGCTGATACACACAGTGAAATGAGCCAGATGGAAAAAGTCAAATACTGCTAACCTCACTTCTGTGTAGAACCTAAAGCAGTCACACTCACACTGATGGAGATTAGAACAGTGATTACTAGGGGGTTGGGGAGAGGTGCAGAGGGAATGGGTATTAGTCAAGGGTCACAAGGTTTCGGTTATACAGGACGAAAAAGTTCTGGAGATCCAATGTGACTGCAGTTGACACTATTGTACTTGAGATGCACTAAAACAGTAGGTAGTATTCCCATCAAGCATGGTCAAAAGCAAAATAACTATGGGAGGCAGTGGATATATTCATCAGTCTGATTGTGGTAAGTACAGTATGTCCCCAATTTACAAATATTCTAATTGCAAACTTTCATGGATAGGAATGTAGCTTCCATTACAAACATTTGTAAATGTGAACAGATCTTGAAAGGAGCTCATGTTTGCCAGACATTGTCACCATTGTGGCACTGTGTGCTTAGTGTCCAGTGAGATAGTGTACAGTAGTACAGGACTCAGAGGCCAGGATGTCTGGAAGCAAGAGGAAAAGCCGTGGGGATGTGGAGTGGATACTAAGTGCAAAACAATAACCACAGAAACAAAAGGGAAAATCATTGGGAGATTGAACAAAGACGTAAATATGGTAGAAGCTGCTCATTCTTATAACATGAATCAATGAACCATGGGCACAATTCTAAAGAACAAGGACCAGATCATGGGCCATGTGGAACCTGCTGGCCCAACAATAATATTCAAAAAGTGTGCTGAAGCGAGAGAAGAGGTGGAGAAACTTCTGGTGTGTGGATCCAGAATCAGCCTCAGCCTCAAGCTCCACTCAGCTTAGTGGTTATTCAAGAAAAAGCTAAGACTTGAAGAAAAAATGGAGTAAACAAGGTGCCTCTTGTACCTAAGAATGACTTTTTTGGATTTAGGAACGAATTTGACCTATGAACATTTTCCCAGAATGGAACTCTTAAGTCAGGGACTTATTGTATTTCAAAATATATACACAGATCAAATAATCAAGTTGTGTACCTTAAGTACCCACAGTTAATTGTTCTTTGGACTCCTCTACACTCTGAGTGGGCATTAAGTGAAGCAGATTCCTTCTGATGGGGAAGTCACCATCAGTATGTGCGGTTTACTGTGAGGACAGTGGGAAGAGCAGACTGGCATCAAGATGCTGGCTTCTGCCTCTTATTAGCTATAGGACCTCAGGCAGTTCTGGTATGTGATAGCTTTATTCACTCATTCATAAAGTAGTAATATCATTACTTATAAGGGCGTTAAGAGGATGAAAGGGATATACAAAGTGCTCAGCATGGTGCCTGGTATAGAATCTACACTTAATAAATGGTAGCTACCATCAAAATTCCATTACTACTCTTATTGATCACGAATTATAATAACAAATGACTTCTTCGTGGATCGCCCCAAATCTGAAGATGAATTAGTGCCCTAAATGGCCCCACTTCACCGAACTGGAATGGGAGGGAGGAGCAGCTACAAGTATCTGTAATTCAAATCAACTGGATAATTCTGTTTTTACTGTGAACAAATAAAGCTGAGCCTTCAACAGATTCCGAATGATAAGGTTCTTTGTATAATAGAGGTAGTAGTGGGTCAGGGGATGCTGCAGGCATTCCTGAGTGACCCTCACTAATGCCTAATACAGTAGTTCAAATCTGACTCAGGAGCTCAGATTTCAAGCCCTGGTCCCAATTTCATGCCCCTTTTTTCTCCCACTCTGAATTCCATTTCCCAGTTTCATTTTCTCTGCTCACTCTGGAATACATCAGATCCCTCCACTTAACATGTCTGGGTCAGTACTCAACATCTGGCATAGCTACCCCCAAATTTATTGGACAATTAAATTTTACCCAAGAACTCAACAGGGGGTGGCAAATGAATACCTGAGGGTATGCCTGGCTCTGAAAGTTTCATTTGTGTGCAAATTATTACTATTTGTGTGTATTTGTGAGCACAAAAGAATTAGTAAGTGCTCCTGAAACATCATTTCCATCTGTTGCCAAAGTTCACATTAAGTACCAAATTCAACAGAAGATAATAAGTTACGTGAAAATGAATTCGTGCTTGGAATTTTGATATCCCCAAGTAATGCAAATAGGCACATTTGAACTTGTTCTGAAAAATCCCAAACTCTGGGACCTGAACATATGGTCCGAGTTACTTAGCCAGATAAGCCAAGGGATTTCCTACAAGTAGGGTTTTGTCAGCAGCTTGGTAAACAGTTTATAGTTTTCCCTCAGCTTGGACACTCTAAATCATAGTGGGCTCAGGCCAAGGATTAATGAGACCTTCCTAGAAAGGACATACTTACAAAAGAGAGAGAGAGAGAGAGAGAGAGAGAGAGAGAGAGATCGAATCTTCATGTTGTGACCCAGGGCTCAGAAGCCAGCATCAGTTTTGCAAGTGTTTTTACTTCAAAGGATTTGTATGAAATTGAAATCCATCGACTTGTATAAATTGGAAATTGGAAGGATTCCAATCTGGTTATTAGAATTAAGCTTCAGATATATGTTACTGCTTTTCTCATTGTCAACATTAATAAGATGTTCAAGGAGCTGACGGCAGAGTCATAAGAAATATTTAAAGCAGCGTACATAGGAACAAGAAGAATGAATTTAACATAGTGATATGTTCTTTTGTGGACTCCAAAGGCTGTTTCTTTTTCAGATGGCTGCTTATTCCATAGAGTACTTGCCTAACACTGTCAACTCCTTGAAATGCTTTACCGTTACTATTATGTATCTGAATTAGAGCATTTTAAATATTTATTATAAGACCAAATCCTGAGGCAATTTGGGATGCAAAAAATGTCCTACATTATTTATTTTTTAGTGTTCTACGAAACCCACCGCTAGAACCACACAAGCGCCAGCAAACTTTCGTGGGAGAATGTTCTGAGAGAATACTGGATATTATCACCCACATTTGTTAACTTTAGTACAATTGAGACACTTTTAAAGATAAAGGTCATCAATATTTCAACACATCATTAAATTTAAATTCAGAACTGAGAGCTGTTATAAGTGAGAATCTAACCAGTTTTAATTAGGCATTTAATAAAAATTCTCCATGTGAAGAGAAATACTGGGTATCAGGAGAGAAAACACAATGGAATAAATGTTTGAAAAAATGCTATATTCTACCTAAGTCATGTGAGTCATCATTAGCAGGTTTAGAAAATTAAGTTTCTCAATACCCTACAGCAGGGGATAGGGATATAGTTCAGTGATAGAGTGCTTACCTGTCATGTATAAGGTCCTGAGTTTGATCCCCAACATCACAACACACATACACACACACACACCCATATGCTAAAATATATGTGGTTCTTAAAAATACAAAGAAAGCTTGCCTTAGTGAGATTAGGGAAATGGAAAGGAATCAGTATATCCAAATTAGGTTCCCTTGCATTTGAACTTGTCATTAATAAACACAACACTAAAGTTTTAGCATATGATTGTGCCTCTAGGTCTGGTTTTTACCATTTGTAAAATGCAGGAGCCACATAGCATCTGCTTCATATCCTTGTAAGGATTACATCGGGTAGTAATTATAGCTAATACTGAGCACTTACTTCATGCTGGGCATTGTTACAGACCAGTGCCGGTGAACCTATGGCATGGGTGCTGTTGTGTTTTTCTTTTATGATGGAAGATGTTAATGTAGAGTTGTTTTTTCTAGTCTAAAACCTTAGTATTTGGGTTTAATTGCAGTGTTGGCATTTTGCAGTAAAAAGAATTGGGTTTTAGGTTACAGTTTGGCCTCAGTTTCTAAAACATTCGCTATCCCTGTTAGAGACATTTTAAAATACATATTATTTTACTTAATCCTCCATTACGGCTTGTATCTAGCTGTCCCCCAAGGAGGGGCCTTTCAGAGCTCATGAGACCCAGGGTGTGTGATCCTGGGATTAAGGGGAAGGGCATTAAATTAGTCCATTTATTGGAATTAGCGTAGTTCTGGTTGAAAGGATTTACTAAAACAGAAACCCCACCCTGGGAGTGGGAGGCCCCACCCAAAAGCTGGTGGCTGCGAAAGGGCAAGGCAGGCTTTAGTGCTCCTGCTCACTGCCTCAATGCCTCCTGGCCGGTCTGCCATGAGTTATTTCTCTGCTGTGACACCTCTCTGCAAAGAGCCAGCTCACTCTGGGCTGAAACCTCTACAAACTGTGAGCTACAATAAGCCTCTCCTTTATCTCTGGGTGTCAGGTATTTTGTCCCAGTAATGAGAAAAGTAACTAAGACACCTCACAATAACCCAATAAAGTAGGTATTTTTGTTCCCATTTTTAAAGATGAGGAAACTGAGATGTAAGGAAAGACAAGTGACTTAGTTCAAGTGTCACCACCACCATCCGGCAGCCTTGGGACTGGAGTCCAAGTCCCATCTGTGTACAAAGGTCACTGTTCTGCGGCCTGTGCTCCCCTCCACCCCTCACCCCACTGCCTTTAAAACTGACCACATTCTCAGGTACACTGTAAACACCTTGAGAGCCAGTGCTGTGACTTTCTACTTAATGCGTATTGGCCAAATGAATGAATGCATGTTCTGATACTTAGGAAGATAAAATCAGAGTCTACTTAGAAGCAATAAGATCCTGGGAAAGGTCGAACTAAAAAGGGAGGATAGGGTTTGTGGATAGTCTCATATTTATGCACTAGACATTAATGTCTTTAAAAATAGAACCAAAATCTGGCAAACAGAGTAATTGTAAAGTGTGCGCCAATAGCCTTGAAATCATACAAAAGCAGGTGGCATGAGTAAAAATAGCGCATCCCACAGGTCACACTCCAGGATGGGTCTAGACAAGAAATGAGGCTGGGTAGAAAGAAACAAGGCAGCCTAGGTGGGGACTTCACAACTGAAGTGCACAAAAGCATTCTAGCACTTTCCTCTGATGGGGGTGCAAATCATGCCACAAGAGTTGCTGCAGCCTTGAGGCTAACATTATGGACTGCTAAGATGGCAGCATTTTTAGTCCCTCCAGCTGTGGGGTCAGATTTTATGTGCTGGTAAGAGATTAACTTTATTGTAAGGAGATGAGTTTAATTGCAGCCAAGTGATTAGCCAAATGCTTAGATCAATAGAATGCAGGTCAAACTGTGCTCAGAAACATCCACAGCTCTTATTACATAGAAAACTGATGACCAGAAAACCCTCAGGAATGATGGCATGCTGACTAAAGAACTCTCAGCCCCCTACTTTTGAAAGTGGAGAAAGCCAATAAAACAACTTGTGTCCTTCAATGCTGTTAAGATGAGATTTGGCACAGTCAGAGTGGTGTAGCCATAAACCCAATGCTGTTTTTAAAAGCAGGGAAATAATTCTGCATGGTCAAGCTCTTCATTTAAATCTAATTGCAGCAACAAGAACAACAAAAAACCAATGGTTCTGAAAATGGAAAGCAGATAGATCACTCTCTACTTACTCAAGAAAATATTTAGGCAGACACAGTGACATCATCAAACACATCTCAGTTTTCTCCTGCCAAAGTCCTATTCAATCCATTCTGCATTGGTGTTAGCCTTGGGAAAGAAGTTACTGATAGCCAAGGACTGGGATAGGTACAAATGATACCTTAGGCCAAAAAAAATGGGTTATTTTCAGAGAGCTGTTTTACTTAAGTGATACCTGCTGGCTCACTAAGCACCTCAACAAGCTGAGACTATCCATAGGTTGTATGGGTCAAAGGGAAAGTGTTTGCTAGCTCAGGTAGGCTGGGACTTCAAAGTAAGTGGCTCATCTGTGGCCCACAGCCTATAAGCAGAGGCTAACAAACTCATCCAGTTACCAGGTCTGAGTTCCTAGTTCTTGACATTTATCTTTTAGAATCCAAATCTTATGATGGGAAAGACCTAAAAAGCTCTCTTAATCCAACCATGGCCACTAAAGCAAATAAAGAGGTAACATTCCAAAAAACGCTGATCTTTCCGCATTCCCTGAGAGGATTGTAGGTGGCACTTTCCTCATCCTAAAACACATTTGTGAAATTAGGCAGCTGAAAAAATGAACTGCGCATGCCGCCAAACATATGAGAAATGGAGGGAGGTAAAGTGTTACGTACACACACACGAATGTGCGCATCTACCCAAACACGCATTTGTCTAGTGCCCCAGGAGTTACTGGTAAGACTAGAATTGTTCTAAGTTTCTGTGCCTCTCACCAAGTTGTTTCAAGAAACTGTGCAGCTCAAGGAAACATTTTCTCTTCCCTGACAGTTCAGTACTTCATTTCTACCTTTCCCACCGGGAAGTGCCATCAGCTTTAGGGTTCCTAGGAATAAAACATGACTCTAGGAAATGGCATGTCTTTAAGCACTCTGCTAATGCTCAGCTTGTAAAAACGGCTCAAGAATCCTGTGCTGTGATATATAGAAAAAGGCACTGGACTTTTTTCACATCTTCATACTTTGCTGTGTGGTATCCTAAGTGCAGGCTGACCCTAACAGGCTACCTTACAAAAGCTCCTGTTGTCGGCCATCATAATATTCTGTCTGGAGCTTTTCCAGGATGGAAAATGGTGCCACAGAAGCATCATGGTATAATGCGGGAGCGGGACCTCAGGACAAGGGTTAGCAATATTTGAGCTTTAGCTCTAGTTTAACTAGTAGTCACTAATTGGAATAGTGTAGGCAAGTGGAGTATCTCTACCCTGTGTTATGCTTCGCTGCTAAATGGAAAAGGTTATACATGATAGAAGGACATTTTTCAAACTGCTGAGTGTCATGTAGCTCAAGAGACTGCAGTCATCTGTGGAAGGTCAAGAGTCCAGGACAGCACAGTGGGCGAAAGAGGAGGGTTTTTTTTATCCTTAACGCTACTTCTTATTAGCCCATTACCTCTTGGTCCCCATTTTTCCATCTGGTAAGTAGGGCCCTGGTCCTCTGCTCTAGACCCCAGGTGCTCTACAACTTTGTTACTCTAAGTGTGGACCCTGGGATAGAGGCATCCAGAACACCTACCTACTGTTCTGAGAGAAACACAGAATCTCACCTTTGACCCTGACCCCAGTCCAAACCAGCATTTAAACAAGATCCCACAGTGAGCTATTTGTACACTAAAGCTTTAAAATCACTGGTCTTCAAGATCCCTCCCTGCTTTTCTACTCTGTAGTTCTACATAAGTGACTCATTGCATTGTACTTTTCACAGAATGTTCTTTCATGAGACGCTGGCCTAACTTCCTATTTTTTCATGGCTAGGGAGGTATAGTCCTATTTTGTTTCATGGTGTACTTTTACATAATCAAATATGACTAGTCACTTCTGGGGTAGGGGGAATTTTTCTTTTCAGACTGATCACAAAGTTCACCAATCCTCCAATCCAGAGGTAGACTTCAATCCACATGTTTCATATTAAAAGGTGATTTTGCCATAGTGCTAAAACATAACTTGAACCATGAACAGTCTAAACAACTCACATAGTATCTCATTTAATACTTAAATCAGGCATGGGAGGTAGGTTCTATTCTTATCTTCATTTTACAGAGGAGAGGTGTGGTTCTTGGAGGGGTTAAGTAACTTGTCCTTATTCCAAGCTGGAACTTGACAGAGTTGGCATTGCAACCCATATTTGTCTCCTGCCAGAGTGTGTGTTCTTCCCCAGCAGGGACATACCCTCCCTATGCCACTTGGTTGAAATACTTGGGGAACTTCCCACAGATTTCTACTCAGTTTTTGTATTCTTATATTATTTTTCTTACACACTTATATTATCCCCCCCAAGCATACAACATTTTATATTTTGCCATCCAAAGGGGCAATCAGTGGCCACATGTGGTTATTTACATTAAATTTAAAATTGAGTTTCTTATTTGTTCTGGCAACATTTCAAGTCCCATGTGCCTACTTGCTGCCATGGTGAGCAGCACAGATATAGACTATTTCCATGGTGCGATCAAGTTCTAATGGATGGTATTGCTTTGGAGGATCAAACTGCTAAAAACAATCACTCCATCATTAGCTTTATCCCGTATTTTACTATTGCTTAGGCCTGAAAGCGCTACCCTTAAATATGTACACTTAGGAAAGCTGTCTCAGCACCCTTCCACGAAGAACTTGTCTGGGGAGGAAGAACTGAGTGAGCCTAAAAATCTAATAAGATGTAAGTCCTAAAACTTAACTCTAGTTTCAAGTCCACAGATCACATATGTACACAGAATTCGGGCCTCTGTGGCCAGCCTTGCCAGCCTTGGCCTTTATGATTCACTGTGACAGCTCCTCCTTTCTGTCAGGGAAAAGAAAGTCCAATCAGGCAGAGTTTTATTTCCTCCCTGAAATGAAACAGAACTGACTGGCTAAGGTATCTCCAGGGACATCTGCTCTGGGGCCTTAAATTACCCAGTAACACTTTAAGTCAATCCCAGTTCCATGCTGGAGTTGGCAATCAACATTTATCTCCATTGGACATACCATCTGTACGTTTCTAGTACCACTTTTGTCATTACCTTGTAAATGTAAAATCCTTGAGGCAGAAATGCCAGCTGCTAACAACAGAGCATGTATGAACACCCACTTCTCCAGTGAGGAAAGTCCTTGGGTCAGAGACTTCAAAAAACCTCAAAATAAACACACTAAAAACAACTTCCTCAGAAATTATCTATTGCATGGGTCCCACCCCAAGGACTTTGAGACAGCTTGCTCTAGTGAATCAAGGGACAGAATGGCTTTGTGTTTTGGAAACTGAAAGACAGAAGAAATTCTTGCCAAATGTTTGTAACCAGGCTCAGCTTGTCAGATATTAGTGGACAATAATGGCCACCGTTTGTGGAGTGTCTAGCTTTCATTTCTCTACTAATTTAGCAAGGCTTTGGGCCTTTAACAAAATAGTTCTGGATTTCACAGAGCAATCAACCTAATGAGGTAGGCATTTAATCTACTAAGTACCCAAAGAAATGCATACTACTACTTATCATGAAGACAGAATGAAAGACACAAGATGCCCTGGTTAATATTAACAGGGGAGGCTTTAGAGGCAGTGGTGGTTGCTCTCCTCTCGGAAGAGGCACCTGCTTAGGTGAAACCATGAAAAAAAACTGGCCACAAGGCCAGAGAACAATAAGTGAGGAGCAGGCGATGAGGCTAGGGCAGTGGTGGTGAACCTATGCCACATGTGCCGCAGCAGGGTGTTTGTACCATTGAAAGCTCTCAAAGGTTCACTGTCACTGAGTTAGGGTATGCATAGGCCAGGAGATGCAGCGGTTAGGTGGTGCATAGGTCAGGAGATGCAGGGGCCACATCTCACAGGCCTGGGCGTAGGAAGGAGTATAGTTTTGCTCCCAAGAACAATGAGAGGTGATCTGAGGAGTGGAAGCAGCAAGCTGACATGCGCTTTGTGTTTGTCTCATTGAAGTAGGAAGAATGGCTTAGAGGTTAAATGGGGCAAAGAGTGGAAACTGGGAAGTAAAATGTGGGCTCTGCATTCTATGTGGAAGAAGGTAGTGGTTTAGACTTGCATAGTACTAGGGATAGAAGAGAATGAAGAAATTTGTGAGATATGTTTGAGACTGTACAGAAAACTGTAGCTTCCCTATTGTGTAGAGGGTCAGGCAATAAAAATCAGGAGTCAAGCACAATTCTCCAGCTCCAGGCTTGCGCTTTGCTCTCATCATTTGCAAGGCTGACGATTACTCTTGAGAAAACAGTTCCTGTTACCAACACCCCCCTTTATAGATGAGGACACTCAGACGTCAAGTAACCTGCGCAGTGCTCATAGTCTGCTAACAGTTAAATCAGGATTTGGATCCTCTTCTATCTGCAAAGCTCCTGAGTGCATTTTCCTCTGACTTCACTGCCTCAAAAATGCATTTTCTCAGTTACTGACTCAAGTCTCTGTGGCTCCTATCTCTGTGCGGGTTTGCTCAGCTCCTGGTGTTTCTCAGATCTAGAAAGCAGTATATTCCCACTTTGCCTTCAGCTAGCCACTGCTCTCATTTCCTAGAATTGGAGACTCGGGTTCCACTGCACCCTTACTCTTTGCTGAATTAATGCACACCAAGCTTTATTTCTTGTCTAATCATCTGATTTTCCCAGTAGACTGTAAGCTCTATAAGAGAGTTTTCTGTCACTGTCCCGCTAAGGACTGTCACAATTCTCGACATACGATTAAACAATAATTCTGGGAATGTTTGCAAATAAATTCCTAGCTACTGATGAGATTGAGATAGAAGCTTGTCCAATTTAACCCAAGGGGTCTATAGCCTGAATTAATCGTCTTGTTGTCATGTTACAAGAAATTGAAACTCAGGAGCTATGGGCTATGTTCGAGCTTTTTTTTACTAATTCTGTGATATTTGAAAGTTCTTTCCTTTATGTACCTTAGTTTCCTTTTAGCTCAAAACAGGGAAAAATAAAACCTGGCCCTTTTGACCTCATGGGGTAAAATAAAATCCAAATTCATATATGTGGAGGTGCTTGAGAAGGTATAAAGCTACACCTGTGGATGGTGTCTCATTGACTAGAGTGCCTAAATCCTTCTCGGTATGATTCAGAGGTGAAGGTTCTGGAGGCCAGCAGGTCTAAGAATCCTTGGTTGGGACACTTAGCTGTTTATGTTTGGGCAAAACATCTTTTCTGGGCTGAACTACTAAAGATGATATCATCACTTTCACAGGGCTCTTCCAAGGTTTAAATAATCTAAGTACAGTAATGTACACATACTATCACAGAACATAGTATAGAGCATTGCCAGGTATATAGGAAGCACATAATAATCTCAGCTTTTTAAAGTTTATTTTAAAAAATTCCTTCCATACATATACTTCACATACCAACTCAAATTCTCCATTAATACACTAGGAGTTAAAGTGGTTATATATTTTTGAAGATGCTATTAAGGGTGACTATTTGAGCATATGCAATCTCAGGAACAGTTTCTTCAAGCACAGTTTCCTTTCAACTTGTACAAATAGCACGCAGCTCCAAAAGCAAAATGCATTTTTTTTTTAGAACAAGTGGAAGCAATGTTTAGAGACAAGATCTAAGTGCAGCTCTGCAGCAAAGGCAAATTCTATTGGGCCATGGCAGCTGCCAGAGTCCTCAGTGGGCTGAAATGGCCCATATGTGGAGAGAAATTTTAAAACTTCTAACATCAATAAAGCCTTTCCTTTTAAACACTCCATCTCCTAATTCAAAATCAGAAACCTCCCATTTTCCACTGCTCTGCTTTGCCCCTACTCCAGTTATTTAAAAAGCTGCCACCTGAAAGTATTTGGCTCCCAGATAGCAGAATAATCAAAAGATGAGGGGTCTTGCTTAAGCAGCAGGAGAGAATACTGATGGGACAAAGGGAGAAATAACAGGCAGAAGAAAAGCAGCGCCTAGGAAAAAATGAGGACAAAACTGGAGAAAAAAACAGGGAAGGCTCCCGACAAGATCCCAACATTGGAGAATGGGACAATAGTGGCTGCGACTTGAAAGACAATGTCACACTCAAGACTGGCTAAGGGGAGAGGCAGGCAAATTCTGAAATCGCACCTGCAGAGCACACAGGCAGTGGATTATATTTGGGACTCAAAACTTGCTGTGGACCCTGAGCCTCAGTTTCATTACCCACAAAATGATGGTGCTGAGCACAAGAGAATGAAATGAATTTTGCCCAAAGAGCACTGAGCATGGGGTTTCAGAACATGTACTCAACAAAAGCTTTCAAATACATTACCAGGAACCAAATGGTGTCAAATGGTCCCCCTCACTAAGTAAACACCAAAGAAGGACAAAACAAACTTTTAAAAACCTGTAGTCTTCAGTCCTAATTTTCCTTTTTGGGACAACATTGGTTTTCTCATTTACCAACTTCTTCAAATGCTGCATTCTTCCCTTAAGAGCATCTCTGCGTGGGACCTGACAGTAATGAGCTCTTGTGAAGGAAGGGGACACTGAAGCTATTTCTACTGGAATCCCTTCCACATTTCCCCCGCCAGCAGACGTGCAGGCTCAGTCTGTCTGCGTGGTCTGCTGGGGAAGCCAGTGCCTCCAGGAACGTTTGCTTCCCTCCTGAAAACTTGGCTGTAAGAGATCTTCCTTCCTGAGCATGGTGGCACATATCTGTTATCCCAGCACTCTGGGAGGCTGAGACAGGGGGATTGCAAACTACAGCCCTGCCTGGGCAACACCGGTTTTGTGAGACCTTAACTCAAAATAAAGAAGGGATGGGGGTGTAGCTCAGTGCAAAGGCCTATGGTACCATCCCAAGTACTGGGAGTGGCGAACCCCTTCCTTTTAGCAAGTTAGAGCACTCTGCTGTTACTATCAACTATCAATTTATGGTCCTAGTTAGTCTCCTTTCCAGGCCATCTTCATTCAAAACTCCTACACTTAACCATATCCTTCTTGAAGCCAGGCAGAGAAGCTAGCACACTGCACAGTACCAGGCCCAGAGTAGGGGTATCTGCGTAAATGACCAACAGTCACAGGATCAAAGAATTTGACACCCTGGCAGTGGTGAGCTAAATGCCTTCAGGAGTCCAATCAGGCAAAACAAATAGGAGGGTGTGGCTGGTGGTTAACTGAAGAGTAGATGTTCTGCCTAAAGGCACTTGAATTCAAGTTGTTTTAGCAAAGTCCCTGGGCTGGACAAAACTTCACTGTTACTGCTGTAGCTTGCAGGATTCTGGAGTTTGTAACTCACTTCTAACACTCCTTACCCTAGGAGGAATTTGAATCTCCTCAATTGCAGCCTTTGCAAATCCTAACTTATCTTGAGAAATCCCTAAGGATAAGGGAATCAAGACCTTAAACTCTTAATTATTTCACTGCAGTGGAAAACTGCTTCAAGTTTTTACCCAGGTGGTCCTAGCTGTGCACTCTGGGGCTGGCAAAACAAACTGAATCCTTTTCTGTTTGATTTACCTGCAATATCTGAAGATATTTATCTCTCTTTCAACCCTGCTAAATCTTCTCCAAAGTTCTTCAGCTGTTCCTATGTCAGGCTTAGGAAACTTCCACCATCTTTACCACTCCACTGTGTTAATATTCCTCCTCAGGGTGTAAGCAGCTCACAAGCATGTGTGGTATTGACAGTGAAACTTTTGGAAAAGCTCCTCATATGCAATAGTAGGAATTCAGTAACTTTTGGTACACCTCCTATAAAGGACAGTTTATGAGTCTATTAAAAATCATTAAAGAGCATAGGAAAACACTCAGAATAGTACATGAAGAAGTAACATTGCAAAGCGATGCTTTCAACAAGATTTCAATTTTATTGAAAACCACTTTAAAATCAACTTGCTTAAGATGAAAACTTTCAACAATACTTCCAAATTCAGAAATAAAAATAAAAGGCTGTTATTTCATTAAATGTGACTTCAGAAATTAATTAAAAACTGAAGACTGCAGATCCTGAAAAACCCTAACTGGCCACTCCCTTGATTTAGACCAATTTTAAAAAACAGAAGCCCATATAAGGGAGATGTTTCCAAATTGCAGGAATTCCATCCCTCCCTTCCTCACCCCAGATTTGAATATAGAGTGGGTGGGGTCCAAACATATTTTTAAAGACTCAGAGGTGATTTTGATGTATAGCACTAGTTAGGAACCAAACCGCACACTCCATTTCTATTAATGATGCCAACAGCTCATCCTTTTCTTGGCAGCTACAGCTCTCTTTTGCCTCAGAGACCCTTGGGGCTTCTTCTTATGAGCCCTGCTCTGAGGGGCCAGGCCCCTCCCTGTTGCTTGCAGGTGGCTTTTAAGACCTTAGGGAAGATACTGGCATTGATCCTTGTACTATTTATGTTATTAGATTTGGCCCATCCATCTAGACCTTCAAGATCTTTCTGTTTAGGCTCCTCTTTCCGGCTGTGATTCACCCTCAAACTCAATCAGAACAACACTGACTGTACTCTAACAGACCTCCTCTTCCCTGGGTAACCATTCCCATGTTATCAGCTGTGAGCCTAGGATAGTTTTTTCTTTGCCATCAACCTGGACGTATGTCCTATGTGCCCAGAGCAGCTACCTGTTCCTTTTTGAAAAGCTATGTATGAGAAATAGTATGTTTTTAAATTAAGGTATAGTTGCCAAATAACAATTGCATATATTTATGGTACACAATGTGGCCTTGGTATGTGTAAAGTGAAATGACTAAAGGAAGAAAACCTGTTTATCATTTTATTGACTTTATGGTGAAACTCTTCCCTGTTAATCTTAATACCGGAGTACCATTTGAACATGTCCGTTCTTTTTTGGACAAAGTCCCTACTGGGGCTTTTAGTTACTACAGTAGTACTTGCTTACTGTAAAATATTTTTAAAACATCAAAACTGTAAAACAAAAAGTTCCTCCATCCTCAAGTTTCTTCTTCCCACAGTGAGCACTCCTGACAACTTGGGGACATGGCACACTATTTGCTTATCTCTCTGCTAGGCTTGGTTTCATTCCCGGGGCCCACAGCCAAGTGTTTCTGCCACCTATTTCACAACAATTTATGTTGATATCAATGTGAAATGATCAATTTAATTAATAACTTTTGCTTCCATAAAACACCACCTAGTTAGAAGCAATGATGCCTACTTATAGTTCCAGCTGCTCTCTAGGCTGAGACCAGAAGATTCCAAGTTCAAAGCCAGTTTGGGGAATTAGCAAAATCTTGCCTCAAAACAAAATTTAAAAAGGGCTGGATATGAAATTTAGTGGTAGACTGCTTGCCTAGCACGTTTGAGAGGCCTAGATTTAACCCCCAATACCAGAAAACAACAATAACAACAAAACACTGATTATAAAGTGACCCAGTGAGTAACTGTGGGAAGCAGAACAAGTTACAGTTTTGCTGGTCCTTCCTGCCTGTGAATGGAACACAAGAGTGGTTCCCTTCCTAGGTGGTTTATGCCTGGTAGGGTTAGGGTGTGACTCAGCATAATCTTAACAAACGCTCCAGGCTATACTAAGCTTTGCAAGGTCTGAGCTTGGAGAACCAGATGTCAGGCTAAACCCGGATGTTATGGGTTTAGCATTCTAGGACTATCAGTCCAAAATTCCCTCTTCCTCTTTCCCACAAACTCTTTATCATTCAGTCACAGCCATTTCCCAGCTATAAAACCTCCATAACTACCCACTGAATGGACAAAAAAGTGCAGTATATATACAGTGGAGTGCTACTCAGCCATAAAGAAGGATAAATTTGAGTAATTAGTAGAAAGATGGTTATACCTTGAGACTTTTAATGCTAAGTGAAATAAATCAGACATGTAAGTTTCAATATCACATGGCTTCTCTTATATAAGAAACCCATCGTTTAAATAACATAAAGAGAAAAATAAAAGCTAAATTATAGGATAATTTAAAATAAAAGCTAAATATGGAGGTAGTCCTTTTTAGAGATCTAGAAATGGAGGGAGAGGGAGAAAGGGAAGGGGAAAAGACAGTGTAAAGGATTAAGATGTGACATATACATATGCCGATTTCCCATGATAAATGTCCTCATCATGCGTCACAAACTGTACCACAACTACTCATAACAAAGGCTAGTTAGTCTTCTTAGCCTGGTCTTTTCCAGCTTCTCACACATTGATCTGTGTCAGAGAACTTGAAGAATTTCCCTTTGCACAGGTTAAAATCCAGCCAGACTTTGTGACCATTCAGCCCACACTTACTGTGTCTTCATTTTCGTGGTTTTAGTCTCCATGTCTCCTTTGTCTCCTCTGGCCCCTGACTGCCTATTTCTGTCTGCATCTCCTAGGCTCCCAGCAGACACCACCTCCTCTGTGAAACTTATCTCAAACACTGCCCATTTCCAGCCTCCTCCTAACAAATGAGAAGGAATATTTTTTTCCTCTCCACCCCAGCTCTCATTCTTTATGGTACTTACTTCTACCTTATTTTGTAATTTATTGCATATATAATATTTCCAACTAGATTATAATCTGATTTTGGATAGGTTAAGTGAATAAGTAGATGAATCCTTAAATAAGCAAACAAAAAGAAAAAAGAGGAGTGTGTGGGAAAAGAATTAGCAGCGTTAGATCGGTATCCTACTGGCCCCAAGAAAATATTGAAAATATAAAAATTCACCAGCAAGCAGGCTACTTTGTGTATAGTGTGGTTGGTAGATTCCTTAGCAGAATACCTGCATTTAACTTGAAAGGAACTTAGCTCATCTGTTTGGCTAGTAATTCAAAATCATGACCACATAAATCTTTCCCATGGTCCTGGATTTAGCAGACCTGGAGGTCAGGTAAGATCCTGGAGGACTAGGGTTCCCAGTTTGAGTGACAGGAGCTATGCACATGCCTCTCTGGCCCTTCAACCAATGCACAAGGCACTTGCTGCCTAAACTCCACCAAGGCTTTTCCTTGGTCTGAAATTAATCCTGGTTGATGTAGCCTCCGTTTCTCTCTTGGCCTTGTTTGCTGCCATCCTCCTACTCATCACACTGGTCCGTGCCACTCCTTTTGCCCAAAGTGATGGACCACTTTCCATTTTATGCCCTTGCTTATGTTGTTCCCTTTGCCTGGAAAGGCTGCTCCACCCCTACCCCTTGGGTTGCCCCAGGGTTGCCCTCCCTGCTTCCACAAGACTGAGTCAGGTTATTATAACATAGTCATGTGTACAGAAACCAACTGTCTTGGTTACTTTCCTTCGTTGCTGAGACAAAATACCCAACACCCAAAATGAAGAAAGGAAAGGTTTATTTAGCTTACAGTTTGTGGAGGTTTTAGTCCTTACTTGGCTGGTTCTGAGGCAGAGTGGCACATGGCAGAGGGCAAACTTCATGGTAGCAGAGCACAGCAAAAACAACCGGAGCAAAAGGGAGGAATGGCTGCAAGCAGCCTCTTCTCTTCCCTTACATTGTAAACAACCTACCCCCACCCAGGGGGTGTGTACCTCTCACACAATCTCCGTGCCCTCCTCTTCCACAGGCTCAGGATGTTTACAAAGTAAGCCCCCAGCTTCCTCCTGAGTCACTCAGCTAAACCTCTAGATTCCCCAAGTTGACACAATGTATCAACCATAACACCAACATATTTGATTTTTATCTATTCCATTTGTGACCATTTGATCAAGGTTTTACGGCTGCACTAGATTTTAAAGTCCATGAAGGCAAGGACTGAAAGCTATTTAATGAACTGCTATCTTCCTCATACTTAGTACCATGTCTGACACATAAGATGCCAAAAGAATTTTTGTTTACTGAATGAGCAAACTGAATTATAATGACATTCATCTGTGCTTTAAAAAGAACACTCAGGAAAGTCATAGATATTTCTGCAACACTTCCAACTCAGCCTCTGCTCCCTGCACTCAAAGAGCACCCCAATTCTACACAGTGAGATGTCTTAGACCTACAAGCCATGAAAACATCCCAAAACATATTTGGGAGAAACCTCACCAGTGTCATCCCTGTTCTTCCAAGGGAGCTCATGTATTTTGCGTGTCTTACTGTGTGTAGGTATTGTCTCCATGTATCTTATGTTACGTAATTTTCTTCATGGCCCAATGAAGTTGTTTTATTATTTTTATTTTACAGATAAGAGATATGAAACTCAGAGAGATAAAGTGATAGAGCCAAGATCATAAAGTAACAGCAGGAATTCGACATTGTTTAACAAGCAGTCAATGAAAGGATGGCCTTGGAAACAAGGATATGTCAGTTTTGGTCCATTTGCTGCCATTAATTCCTTGGGTGATCTTGACCCAATCATTTAATTTCTCAGTTTTGAGTACCTCTATCCTGAGATAAAATCTAAAGATTGAGACCAGGTCTTCAGAAGTTTCTCAACAGGAATAAAGTACAGCATGTCATAAAGATGATTATCCTACCTCATTCCCCCATCCTCAAGAACCAACAGATGGCTTCCTCCTCATTTGAAAATGAAACACTCCTACCAAGGTCAGTTATGCCTACAAATCAGTGCTGGCTTTCTTCTCCAGCACAAAATCTCCAGCTGGAAATCAGCTCTAATTCTTTCTTTGCTCAGGCCTTGCTCTAAATAATATATTTTGAAGATGAACTATTTTGGGGCAAGAAATCTGTCAAGCTGAGCTGATTCATCACTTTCGCCATCAGGCTCTTGCTCTTCTGCTTCTTCTGTTTTGTCAGATAAAGATGTTTCATCTCCCATGACAATTTCTCAGTGGGCTACATGGAGAATTCTCCTTTTGTCATGATAAGATCCTTTGCAAAAGATTAAAACCCTAAGGATGGGCAGTCTAAAGAAATAAATCTTTTTTTTTTTTTAGAAATAAATCTTAAACAAATAAAAACTAGAGTGGGAGGAAGTAAGCAATGACAGAGGTACAATCACAGAAGAGGGGAACTGCAGTTGGTCACCACATGGCAGCTATTTCCAAATACAGAGATTCCAAAAGTGTCCGGTCTGTGTCCCAACTCAGAAGAGTGAAGGAGGGAGGGCAGCAAAAGGTAATTCTATAAAATGTATTATTTCAAAACTACCTCAGTCAGTTCTGCAACATACACAGCTTTCCCCCCTTAAGATTTACTTTTCTAAGTATCTTTTTCTTGCATGAATATATATGGAAATAAGTTTACTTTCTTTGGAGAAAAATGAAGACATCCTGAGAACCACGGCAGATAAAATGGAGGAGCCAGTCCAAGAACACGAGCAGGTAACGTGAATGGTCACTCTGGGGAACTGAGGACCCTTGAGGAAACCTCCTTTGTTCTGGAGAATTTTAAACAGTAATGTAAGAGAGCACTGTGAACACAAAAGCATACCGCTGCAGTGTGAGAGGAGAAAGGCCGAGCTGTGTGGGGACACTCCCTTCCGGTTCACCTTTCTCTGGGCGCACTCTCTCCTCTCTCTCTCTCTCTCTCTCTCTCTCTCTCTCTCTCTCTCTCTCTCTCTCTCTCGTGTGCTCAAGAGTGTCTTTCCCAATCTGTCCCCAACCTGGCATCCCCTGTGGTTGTCAGGCTGCTCAAACGCACTGACTTCTCCCCACTTCTCTGTGCATCTGCTCACTTTCCTCATCCAGTTGCCCAGGACTTCACCTACCCCACGGCAACTAGGGTCCCAGGACTCACACAGAACTCCCCTCTGGGCACCATCAACTGAGAACCCCACCAATTCTAGCTCTAAAATATCCCTCTGATGACTCTCCTTTCCTACACCCACCCTTGCACACTGCCTCGGTCCTGGCCCACACCACTCCCTATATCCCGCTTAGTGCTCCTGCCTCCTAATGGCCCCTTCCTTCTGTCATTCCATATTCCTGCCATGCATGGTCAGCTTCATCCTGATTTTTCTTATGGTCACAGAACACACCATCTCCCCATATAGTAAAAACACTTATGCTTTAGACCTGGGCTGCCCCCCACTCTCACGCACTCACAGGATGGTGGCTGCATCACGGAAGTGCTACACTCACCAGTGGGTCCATCCAGCAGAGAGTTCAGCACGTGAACGTGCTGGAGGAGGTGGGCTCTGGTCAGAGGCCGGGCACTGCAGGGTGAGCTGGAAGGGTGCTTCCCCCTCCCTGTTTCTGTCCTCCTCTCTTGGCTTTCTGGCTGCCATGACCTGAATAGCTTTCCTCTGCCAGACTTCCTCACTATATGTGTCCTTCCTTGGATCTGGCGAACTGTGGACTGATCCTCTAAAAATGACAAGGCAAAAATAAACTCCTCCTTTAAGTTCTGAGTATTGGGTATTATTTCTCAGTGCTGACAAAGAAGACCAAGACAACAGTAAACATACACAGACGCAATATTTATACCAAAAGTACCCTCAGACAACACGCACATGCACTAACATTTATACTGGTTACACCAACCTGCCTGTCACTCCCTCACTCCACTGGTGGAGAACCTATGGCACACAGGCCTCAGCAGGCTATCTGTATCACTGAAATTTCTAAAAGGTTTGCGGTCACTGCCCTTCTCCATACCCCGCTCCTGTTTGCAGATCTTTGTATAGGCCAGTGATGGTGAATACTTTAGAGCTTTCCGTGATACAGCCTGCGGGGGCATGAGTGCCATAGATTCGTCACCACTGGTATAGGCTATTTGTTTTTCCACCTGAGATGTCCTTCTGTTACCCCAGCTGTTAATTCACTTGGAAGCTCTGACTTAGCCTCTGACTCAAGCTCAAAGCATCCTGTCTTGGTTACTTTTTTCTCGCGGCTGAGACAAAACACCCAACGCCCAGAATTGAGGAAGGAAAGGTTTATTTAGCTTACAGTTTGTGGAGGTTTCAGTCCATACTTGGCTGGTTCTGAGGCAGAGTGGCGCATGGCAGAGGGCAAATTTGATGGCAGCAGAGCACAGCAAAAACAAAAGGGAGGAATGGGGCAAACAGTCTCTTTCTACCTCCCTTACATTGTAAACAGGCTACCCCAATCCAGGGGGCGTGTAGCTCTCACACAGTCTCCATGCCCTCCTCTTCCACAGGCTCAGGATGTGTAAAGTAAGCACCTTGGCTTCCTGCTGAGTCACTCAGCCCAACCTGTAGACTCCCCAAGTTGACACAATGTATCAACCATAACACATCCTCTCCCATAAAACCAGCTGAACTTGCCCCCTTCTTCCTGGCTATCACAGCATTTTGCACCTTTGTACCCCAGCTGATCCAGACCGTTTGTGGGCTTGGCCTTCCTGCTCACCTTGGAACCCTCAAAGGTGGTGGAACTTAGCAGCACAAGATTTGGGGGCAAAGAGTCCTGGGTGAAGTCCCAGTTATCTCTTAACTAAATTGGGAAAGAAAATTCTCTAAGCCCCTGTTTTGTCACTTCAAAAACACATTTAATTGGTAGAATTGAAATTACAAATAAAAGAGAAAATTTAGAATACCTTATACTCAATAAAATGGCAAATGTTATTTAGACCCCCATACCCTGTCTTCAGTGGAAATGTTTAATTTCATGAATGAAATTAGCTTGCAGCCCTTTCAAAGTCATAAAAACACATATTTAAGCATACACATTGCCCCAGCATAACTTCCCAAGATTTATACAATATAAACAAAGGAATTACCAATGTTTCCACCTTACTGGTGGGGAAGTGCATATTGAGAACCTAAGTAACTTTTTCCAGGATGCACAGTGAGTCACTGGCCAAAGTAGGTGTAGAACTCTGCCTTCAAATACTTACATGTAGAACGGAATTTAACCCTTTAGAAAATGAGCCCACCTAAAAACAGTATGGCTGGCAACTATTTGTACTATGCAGGGTGCTCTTCCTAAACATGGCTACTTTACAGGAAGAGAAAAGTGTAAAATAACAAATCAGTAAGATGCTAGAAAAGGACAGGCTCCTCGATTTAGAGCCGAGCCTTGTAAATGAGGATGCAAATTTGGAAGCGAGATCTTCCGGAAAGCATAAGTCAGACTCTACCACTCCCTTGCATCTAGGTCCTCCAGTGACTTCTAACTCGTGTGAGACTTCCTATGGTGTAGATCCTAACTAGCCTTCTAGTGTGCTCTCTTTTTAAAACATTTTATTATACTTAAGTCACACTGGTCTTCTGCTTCCTTGTACTTTCCGAGCTCAGAATTGCCTGAGGGTCTTCACGTTTACCATTTCTTCTCCTGGGTGTCTACATTCCCTAGATTTTCTGAATCTTGGTATCTTTTTGTTAATCAGGTCAGAGTGCCAAACTCTTTCCTCTTTTCTATGCAACCCTGGCTGCCTACCACTCCTCCTCTGTCGTACATCCTTGGCTTATCAAAACTTCTTCACATTATTTATCATCCATAACATTCTTACTTGATTTTTGCCTTCCTTCCATAGAATATTATAGCAACAGAGAGAAGATCTTGATTTTACTCACTGCTCTAGATTTAGCCTTCCAGGAACAGGGCCTCGTACAGTGTAGGTGTTCAATGAACATTTGTTAAATAGATGCTTCAATAAACTTATTTTATCATCTCTAAAACACCAAGTCTTCCAATGCTTAAAAATCTAGGCTGGTATAACATCCTTAAAATTTAAAGCAATGCCACCCCTAAAATTAGAATTCATAAAAAGTGAATCAATTCTAAACATCATTCTTACAGAGTTGAGAACAAAGGACTCTTGTTTTTATACATATCTAAGAAAGGCTGATTCTTTTGGCAAAAGGGACTATTTGGAGATCCTCCCTCCACTGAACCCAAAGGCATGCATTTTTCTTCTCTAACTTGGACCTCAGCCTTCTGTTCTGGTTTCAATCTGGTGATTTTATCTGACAGCCTGCATGTCACTGCTCATGGTGGACTTGCTCTGTTGCCAGAGAGTTAACTTAGACAGCACACTACATACATAACAAGCAAAATGCAAATTGAAGGCAAGAAGGACCAGAAGTGGTAATGCAGACCTGTAATCCCAGCACTCTGGGAGGCTGAGACAAAACAATCTCAAATTTGCACAAATTTGAGCCTGGGCAACTCAGCAACATAGCAAGACCCTGTCTCAAAATAAAAAACGGAAAGGGCTGGCGATGTAACTCAGTGCAAAGGCTCTGGATTCAGTCCCAAGTGTGCAAAGAAGAGAAGGGGAGGAAGGGGGTGAAGGTTTCTTCAAAGTAGTTTAATGTCTACAATTAACTTCAAAATGACCTGGAAATCTTGTGTTAATGCCATACGTTGAACCCACTCTAATGTTCGAAATCTGGGAAACAGATTTAATTATCCAGACAACTTCACATACTTTGCAAGTCAAGTATGAGATAATTTTCTCTACCTTCTTAAATTTCCCATGGAAAAATAACAGCACCCAGAAGCTCACCTGTTATCTAACAGGAATTTTGTAGTATCTGGCAAAACAGAAATCCTTGTTTACTTGTTTCAGGTTAACTTAATAAAGAAAAAGTTGGAAAAGCCTGAGCCAAATTTATGCTATAATGATCCTTCCCTATGAACCAGAAAGTGCCATATAAAAGTTAAGGCTGAGGCTCCACTCCTTCCTGGACCTCTGGTAATTAATGCGCAGTGAATGTGAATCTAAGTGCAAACACCCAGCTCTCTCCTAACAATTTCCAATTTGCCTCTTCCTCTCTTTCAACAGCAGAGCCACACATTTCCCTTTATCAGATGCCACTGATAAAAACCTTACATAAAGCAGGGTTTGGACTCCATGTATGTAATCATGTCAAAGTTGATAGCAGCACAATTCAATGAAAATCAAAGAACTTTTAAAACTGTGAAGCTATTGTCACTATAAGAGCTTAAAACATGTAGTCAGTCTCATCCTCCCAATCTACTCTCAAAAATCAGAAAATGATTCACGGTGTGAAGATGCTCCAGAAAAAAGCATCCACGCTGATGTTCAAGTTGCCTCAGTTGCCTCAGGTTGCTGCTTTCTTCATGACTATCTCTTTAGCTTCCAGGCCAGTGACAGCAGATGTTGCTAGTACAGCAAAATGGTCTTCTCTCTCCAGTTTATGAGTTAGCCATCTGACTCCCAGTGGACCTCTCTTCTATAGATATAGATTTCCTTTGGGTCCTTATCACAGAAGAGAGTTAGCCACAGATACACTAATTGAGTTCAGGATAAAAGCATTGGGTAGAAGGCAGCGGGGGAACAGCACAAAAAGAGTAGATTCATGAAACCTAACTGTGGTAAGCTGGTAATTATTGAAAAGGCCTTAATGGAGATAGAAAAAAAAATCTGTAAGAAGGCACTTTCCAGTAATTAATTGAGCCTCTCTTACTTCTAAATTGAGAAAAATACAAAAATCAATAATTTTAAATGTGTCATACTTATTGACACTAATGAAACCTTCTGAATAAGAATTTAATGCATCTCCACTGGTATTTTGAATTTACATTCCTCAGTGAGTGAACATTACAAGGTCAGGTCACTTCCCTTGGGCTTTCCTGAGCTGATGCTATCAAATAGACAGGATTTTGTTCATGTGCCATAGGGGAGGGTTTCTGAGCTGTCCGTGGTGCTAGAAAAGCAGCTCTGTCTCCCCTTTTCTCTTTGAGTCAGTGGGAGACACATATTCAAAAATATTATCTCCTACATGTAGTGACCCACACTTCCATATTACTTGGAAAAGAAAACATGTAATCCCCTAATATCTTGTCTTTCTAGAAAGCTTTGGTTTGATTATGCTACCTTACTACAGCATCTACTTTTACTTTTTCACCTCTCAGATATTAATAACTATGCTAAGGTATAATAATTTGTACTGCTTGCATTTTTCTTTTTATTTTATTTTATATTTACAAATGAAACTTTAATGGTTGTGGGAATACTCGTGGTCTGGTTGTAATGGGATTCAAATTTAGATTCCAACTAGACAAGTTGTTCTTTGCACCTCAGTTTCTTTAACTGTAAAAGAGGGTTAATTAATGCTTTCAGGAGAAAAATACAATGGCATATAGCAGAGTATTTTGCAAATGTATATGCTATGCACTGGAAACATCATATCACCTTTTGTTTTGGTATCACATGTAATAAGAAATTCTCAGTAGAGCATTCAGAGTGAAAGATTTCCTCCAAATGAGAATAGATCTATAGGAATTAAGGACCTGTCCTATGCCAGGGATCCTTAAGAGTTTTAGATATAAGAGCAGATTAACACAGGAAAGAGTAGAGAAGTTTTGAAAGTATAAAATTTAGATCCAACTAAATTACTCAAAGATTAACATCAAACGTACCTACTATTTCCAGATTCATTATCACTGACACCTTTCTAGACTGGACAGTCACTGAAAAAATGCATTAGCATGCTAAGTGTACTTAGATTATACTTAGTCTTAGCACTCCCACTTTATAAAGCACCTGATTTGAAAATGATTTTAAAAAATCTGCCCAACACAAAGAGTGGCAGAGCTAAAATTTGAAGTCACATTATTCTGAATGCTAAGCTCAATCATTGAACCATCATGTCCTCAGCTCCCTATATCTGAATGGATCACGTGGACACATTAATTTATAAGCAGGCCAGAACTCCTTGGGTCCCTCACTTTACTCTTTGGCATTGGTGGCACTAGAGATTGAGCCCAAGGCCTCCTGCATACTACGTACACACTCTATCACTGAGCTATACCCACGACCGCCTGAAATAGGACTTCGACAGCTCAAGTCTAGCAAGTTAGAGATGCTTTTGAAAACAATTTTATTAGAAGCAGGGAGACGAAAGGAAAGTTACTCTGTAAAACCCAACCCAAAGTCATCTCTTGGGTTCCACAATGCAAATAACCAGAGGCAAAATAAGCTCCTGGAATCACAAGTGTGCTGGTTTATCAATTTACCAATTTAGTATTTCTAAGTCAACTAAAACTCAAAACACAGAAACTTCAACAGTTGCGACAGTTGTGTGCACATTCTCTCCAGCTATTAAAATGCTTTCCATTCTTAAAGATTCAGGACTCCTTCTGTTTACATCCTTGGTGGCAAACACACCACAGGGCAGCGGTGGTGAAGCCAGGGCATACGTGCTGAAGCAGGTTGTTTAAAGCTCTAAAAGGTTTGCCGTCATTGCCGTAAGGATATACCTTACACTTGTTTATAAGTGGGGTAACTATAGCAATGAATGAAAGAGCCAGCTAAGTGAGAAGGTTTATTGCCACACTCACAGATCCCACCCGGAAGCTATTAGTAGAAAATTTCATATATCTAGTTGAAGTGGATACACTATGTTCCTAAATGAGTTCATTTTATTAGACCTAAAAGTCACTTTCAAAAGTCCCCTAGGAAGATGTGTGTTTAATAAGGAAAACAACGTGAATAAAGGAGAAAGAGCAGCTGGCTGGTATCCATTAATCATGTGTAAAATGTCTCATGCCGCAAAAAGGGTGAGGCAATTTTCTTCAACCAGAGCAAAAAGTACATTTGTATGATCCTTTTCAAGAGTTTGCAAGTTGTTCTAAGTCTGCATGTTTATGTATTTATTCAATAATGTTAACTATGATAAATGCTAGGGTTAGAGAAGTGAAAAAACAATATCATCCTGCCCTCATAGAACTACATTCAAACTAAGTAAGAAAATAAAGGAAATTTCTCTCATTCATTTCTTGTGTTATTAAAGCATCAATTCCACACAGAGCACTGGAAGCCCCTGCTCTAGCTCTACTGCATCTCTGATATTACTGAGTGTAGAACAGATGACACAAGCAGTTAATCTGATTTAATAAATCCTTTAATTCTTTTGGTAAATACTGGGAAGAAAGGAGATCTCAGAGAAAGAAGGCCCAGAAATACACTTTAATCCTTTTTTCCATCTTCTTCCTATACCCTTAAATAGAAACTCTAAAAGACAGTTCTTTGAAAGGGAGCAAGCTCTGCTTGGCTCACAAGCATATACTACCACACCCATATACTTTTACCTGTAAAAAAAAAGACAGCTTTACATTTAGTTCTTAGATTAATACTCTGATTCATTCTATATTATAAGATAAACTTATGTATCAGTGATGAGATCAGTGAGTGAGAGCGACAAGCCAGAATCAAGGGCTGATGTACTGTTTTAAAAACCTTCCTTATTTATAGATTGCTTAATTGCATTAAGTGCCAAGGAATGTATTGCTTTCTTTGTACTGAGTTTTTATACTCTTAGTGTTCAGAAGCTGATTCCATCTGTAACAGCAGATTGTTGTAGAATTCAGCTATTAATAGCTACTGGTACACTTACTTGAAGCTAAGAGGCCCAGGGCTGTAGAGACAGCCAGATGGAGATAATACCACAGGGTGGCTGAACGAACAAAAACGGATGATCTATTTTTTTTCAACACAAAGCAGACAATATTAAAAACATGGCAATCCTGTTTTATTGCAAGGCAAACTCTCTGAGAAGATTCCACTACCACCCCAGAATTCTCAGGTCTGGTTCTAAACCACATGGGATTTATCATTATTTTTGATGTTCAAGTAACTCCTTATGCTGGCTACAAAGATTTAAAACATCTAGATGTGTTAACAGACCTGATTTACAAAACTGATACACGTATTTAATATCAAGAATAAAACTATTTGGCCCTTAGTCAAAGAAAAACCCTTTAATGTTATTTAATGCTATTTCTGAAATTTCAGAAATTTTCCTGAATAGAGAAAAAGGGACAGTGAATACAGACATTTCTTTACAGGAAAACAAAACAGAAAACAAACAAAAAATAAAACTTCATATTTATTCTAATAAGTGAAAGAAAAATATAGTGCAAGACCAGAATGACATAGCTACTCCAAATCATTTTCTATTAATTAATGATTCTTTTAATGATTCTTTTGGGCCAAAGTTTTATGAGTTACCAATACTTCTTTTGTTTTTAAAATAATTTTAGATACCCTCAGGTGAGGGGAAAAAATCTACTTTTTTATATGTAATTCACTGCTGAATTGAATGACTATATTTTAGGGGTACATTCATAAATTGTTAAAATTTAGCTTTTATGCTTCTTAAAGATAGAAATACCAGTGGGAATGCTTCTGTGCACTGGAAATATAAAAAAGCTAAGGGGTTAGCATATCTTCTTATTCAGACTACAAGATAAGTAGAATTACACTATTCTCATGAAGCCACTGCAGCTGAAAGGAAGTAACAGACAGACCAATGGTTGGAACCTTCTGGTCTCATACTTTAAAGTTCCCAGCAACCTGGGAGATGGCGTGTGTCTTAGTTACTTTTCTCTCATTGCTGAGACAAAATACCCAATGCCCAAAATGAAAGAAGGAAAGGTTTATTTAGCTTAGGGTTTGTGGAGATTTCAGTCCATACTTGGATGGCTCAGAGGCAGAGTGGCACATGGCAGAGGTCAAACATTCATGGAGGCAGAACACAGCAAAAACAACTAGAGTAAAAAGGAGGAATAGGGGCAAGCAGCCTCTCTCCTTCCCTTACATTGTAAACAGCCTACCCCCACCCAGGGGGCATGTAGCTCTCCCACAGTCTCCATGCCTTCCTCTTCCACAGGCTCAGGATGTATACAAAGTAAGCACCTTGGCTTCCTGCTGAGTCACTCGGTCAAACCTCTAGACTCCCCAAGTTGACACAATGTATCAGCCATAACAACTTGTTAAGGGATCTTTTTCATAGACCATATAAAGACCTCTGAAAATAATGTCAAAGTGACCTATATGAGAGAGGCAAAGTGACTGGTTTATAAGGATGGGTAAGGAGTCCAAGATGTCTCAAATTATCCAGAGAATCTAGCACCCACCCTAGAAACCCCACCGCTTCATGTCACTACCCTCCCCTTGGAGGGAGGACTATTTTTTCTGATAAAATATTCCTAAAATTATGATAATCTAGTCTTTTCTTTTGAGACGGGGTCTCACTCTGTAATTCAGGCTGACCTTGAACTCACTATGTGGCCCAAGCTGGCCTTGAACTTATGGTGATCCTTCTGCCTCAGCCTCTGTAGTGCTGGGTTTACAGGTGTGTGCCACAAGGCCTGGCTTGCTAACCTAGTCTTACTGAAGGAAAATTGGTGAATAATTTAGGAAAGTCATACTGTACTGATTTCAGTCTTTTTCTAAACCTTACTAGTTGCATAAACTTGAGCAAATTGCTCAATTTAGCTGGGCCTCTTTTTTTTTTTTTTGTAGAGATAACATAGGAGTACCTACTGCAGGACTGTGAGAGTTATATAAAATATTCTATGCATCATATATAGAACAGTGTCTGCTATACAATCAATACTTGATTATTCTTCCTCTTTAATTACTCGCTCACATTTTATTTTTGTTACTACAGTCAAGATATTTCTAATATTGGAAAGATCTTAGTTTGAATTATGGCTGAAGGAATTTGATCAATCTTCAGTTTTCTCACGTGTAAAATAGAGCTAATTTCTAACTTATAGAAATGTGCGAGCCACATTAGATAATTAGTGCTATGTATTTATCATGTCGCTATGTGACACGAGCTAACTCCTGTAAGAAATTGGTTATTATGACCTCACCATCATAATCATGGTTGTGACACTTACATGTAATATGTAGAGAAAGCCCAGCCACAAGGCCTGAACCATAAGAAACATTATCTCTTTCCTTCATGTTGGCCATGATGCATGCATGTTGCAATTTAGCCAAATAGAATCTTCTATATGTTAGTTTTATATTTAATAGACTTTAAGTTCATGAGCTGATTTGCTACTACGCAAAGCTATTGAATTGTAGCCTCATATGCTCTCTGCAAATTATGTAGAGAGGTATTTCATCCTTTTTCTAATGTCATCTTTTTGTTAATTTCAGGGGCACAATTTAAAATATTTCCAGATATGCCCAACAGATATTTCTACTCAGTTTCTAATATTTTCTTTCCCCGAAATTGCCAAATGAGTCCAATACTTCAAAATGCCTCCTTCAATCCCCAGCACCACACACACACAAACACATACAAAATGCCTCAAATGCCAAAATCAATGTTAAACTTACCAAACAGAACATACATGCCATGCGTAGCTCTGGGTGAGCATGTTCTACAAAGGGATTTGTATTTCTGTCTACACTGCCAAGTAGCAGAGAGATTCTGCTATGCTACCTTCCCTTCCTGGAAGGTTTACTAACTAGCTAAATAATTTCACTGTCATCTTGATGCTTTCAAGAGTCACAGCAAGAGTACATGCAAGGATCTAAGTAAGCAAAGTTCCTAGGCTGCCTTGAAACAAAAGCTGTCTGGACCGCCATACCAAATTCCCCCAGCCTGTTTGAACACTGACAATGGAAACATGGATTTCCCACCTAGACTTTGCCTTCAATGTGACAAGGCAGTATCTAACTTCAGGGCATTCAGTGATTATGAAATCTTGACGCCTCACCTACCGTGGGAATGACATGCTGAAACGGCATTACCATTCTCTGAGGCACTGTCACGTTAAGTTCTGTGGATGGAAAGGAATGAGACGGACCACAGAGCACTGGCAGGTGGGTGGGCCCTGCACTCTCCTCCCACCTTACATCCTCCTCTTTCCACCCCCAGCTGCAAAGGTGACAACTTCAAACACTTAATATCGACCTCCTTGTCCCCTAACAATCAATAGTTGATGTCCTCAGAAACAAATAATGTTCAGTGTGCAGAACTGTATTTATTGTCACATAATGCTGCAGGGAAATGAGAGGTGACACACTGTATGAATCAGCGTATCTCTTTATGCTTAAGGAACGACTGCCACTTCTAGGCACATCCGGGGCTTTTCACTAAGGTGGCTCTAACATGTCCTTGACAAAATGCTCCTGCCACCTCTCCAATTATATCAACCTACCGTCTAATGACATCCTTGGAAAAATATAATTTTATGATACCTTGAATTTGAAAAAAGATCCTTGCTATCCATAGTAAATGACTTGTCTTCTAATGCTAGAAATAGCTAACATTTATTGAGTGCTTGCCAGTTATCGGGTCAAGTCCTAGATGTTTCACATACATAACCCATTTCATTCTCATAGTAACTTTATATAGGTAAAGTCTTTCCATTATTATTCACATTTTATGCAGATGAGAAAACTGACATTTTTACAGAATAGGTGATTCTAACAAGGTTACAACCAGCTAGTGGAAGAACTGGAATTTAGAATTGTTATAGCCGAATCAAGAAGCAAAAACCTTAACCATTCCTTCACACCACCTTTCTTGGTGAACTGAATTATTTCAAACTATTTTTGTTTTGGTTTCACTATAAACATTTCACTTGTCTCATCTCACATACTATCTTTATTATTCAGGTATTTTCGGGCTGGAGGTATAGCTCAGTGGTGTAAGTGCTTGCCCGCTAAGCACTAAGGCCCTGAGTTCAATCCCCGGTCCCGGAAAAAAAAAAAAAAAAAGGAACGGATATTCAGGTATTTTCAAGGCTCAAACCTCTAATTGGTATCCTGGATAATACTAACTGCATTTCTCATCTGAAAAATATGCCTGTGTTACTTTCCTCAGAAAGGTCAAAGCTTTCAAATTATATTACAAATCTGGATTTCAGAAATCAAAGTTTTTGTAAGGATCTATTTTTCCTCTTGCAGTTCTGTATCAGCAGAAAAGTTTTGATTATTGGTAACATAATTATATATATATATATATATATATATACACATATATATATAAGTTCACATTATATTTGAAGAGAAAATATTAAAATGTTGATTTAAAAATACATCAAGAAGTGACATATGGCTAAACTAGGTGATTCCAGTGAATGCTCTGATTTCCGTCTGCTACTTTAGAACAGCATAGGTCAGGCAGCCTCATGCCCATTCCTGTAAGATTCCCTTTATTCTAGGGAATAGGCTTATCTTTGGTTTGTCAACTTGTCCATGCTGTCCATGCTGGTATGGAATGATGAACCACTCCTTCACACCCCTCCTTTTCCCAAGGCTTAGAGAATTACAACACTGAACACACTCTCAGAAGTCAGTATTCCAGCTGTCACAACCTTCTAGTGAGGAAACTGAGGCCCAGAATGGTGGGCAACTTATAGACCCTGGGCCAGACCCATGCTCCTGAGCCAGGCATGTGCACCTTCTACCACCTCATGCTGCCTCCTTGGCATCGACAGCATAGACACAGTCATCACTGGTAAATAAGGCCCACAATGTCCCCTCCCTCAGATGTTGTTTACCGTGAAGAAAACAGTGGCTGCTAATTCAGCATCACAGATATTCTGTGCATTATGCTAGTTGGAGCCTAGTCATCTGCGTTGGTGTCCTAGCTGTACCAGTTACTTACATAAGGTCACACCTTCATTGGAGGTGAAAGGTGGTGTGACCTTATGTAAGTTATGAAACCTTCCTAAGCCTCAGTTCCAACCATCGTGGGTAAGAAGGTAATAATAACATTATTAATTGCACTGGGTTGTTTGTGGTGTATAAATGTCATAATTCTGATTCACTACATCTGACACATTACAAATATTTAGTACATATTTGTCATTATCATTTTACAGAATTTTAACAGAAAATTCATTACTATCTCTACCAAGTAAACTCTCTCTATCAACTGTCCATGCAGCTGCCAACTAGCCTACTAGAGCTGACATATACTGGTTACATTCCCAAATGGATAAAAGCATTCCATCTCAGACTTCATCCTTATCACACATATGTCCTTCACGTGGTTTAAGTATGAAGCCAAATTAAAACGTACACTCTGGTGCATCCCTGTGAGAGGACCACCTCCCAAGATAAGCTCTTCCACTGCTAGGGAGGCTGAACACCAAACAATTTTCCATAAAATGATCTTCAGTGTTCTTTCCTAGAGCTTCCAACGAGTTAGGAGCTAGTTCTAATTGTGTCCTGCAGAGCACTCTTCTTCATTCAGATACCACAGATCTACTCTATTTGATCTAGTGGGGAGGGCAGAAAAGCAATTATCACCGTGGCAGTAATCAAGTCAAAAGAAGCATGGATTCCTTGAATTCTAAAATGTAGATATAATTTTTTTTTTGTCTTTTTGAGACAGGGTCTCACTATGCAGTTCAGGTTGGCCTTGAGCTCACTTTGTAGCCCAAGCTGGCTTAGAACTCATAATGATCCTCCTGCCTCAGTGTGCCAAATGCTGGGATTACAGGAGTGCACCACCACACCTGGCCTGTAGACATAATTTCTAAAAAATTTAAAATCATGTATCTGTGTCAAGTTAGAGATAAATATAAGAACCAGAGCTTGTCCCTATAAAATATGTATCTTCTCATTTTTATTTAAGGTTAACACATTGCACATCTACTGACCCTGTTAAACAATCATCAGAAACTTGAAACGCCAGGATTATATGGAAAATAAATCTGAAAACTGGGACGATAAAAACACAACAAAGTTCCAATTTGCTTTCTTTTTGGCTGTGTTTGAATGGTCTGCTACCGGCCCTGTCTCCCCCGCCCCGCAACTCAGTGCAAATAATACACATAATGTCACTGCTTCTACAGTTTTCATCACCCTTCTTTCAAAATATTTATTTTGCTTCCTTAGGGTATCAGGAAGAGCCTTTTTGAATGCAATTGTCCAAGCTGTTGTCAGGGCAAATAGCACAGACTGGAGGAAAATAATATCTGGGGCCAAATATTGAAACTTGAGTTTTGTTTAGCCTGAGCTGAAAGAGAAAAAAGCTAAAAGGAAAAACTAATCAAATTGCTTCTATTTTTCTCTCCAAGGGATTCTATTTAGAAGAGAGGCAGTAGTGTAGAGAGGGTGGGCTTCAAAGCACCAACAGCTCTGGGCTGTAACTCAGACTTGATCAACTGGTGCCTGATTGTGTATATTTGGACAAACATAACAAACATTTAGTAGAATGACTCCTCTCTGTCAGGCACTTTGTATGTACTCACAAAGCTTAAAGTTCAAGTCAGTTACCTCTCAGTGATACTCCCCAGCCGAACCCCACTCCCCAAAAAAGAAAAAAGCCTTACTATTTGCATGGCGAAAAAGCCATGTGTTTGTTTCAGCTAAGCGATAAGTGTAGTTAAATAAATATAATTAAATGAGATAAAACATGTAAAATTATAAAACCCAGTCCCTAGGATATAGTAGGTGCTTAACAAATCTTAGTGTCATTTCTTTATCTTCAGAATAACCAAATTGTATTTTAAAAATCAGTTACTTGTGATTCAAAAGCATAGACTAGTACACAACTAAAAATAAAACTAGCAGACACTTCTGTAAATCTACACTCCTAAAATACCGTGTTTTTGCAGGCCCATCAGTCATGGTGGCCAGACTTCAAAAATCAGTCTCAGATACTGTCCTTTTGAACAGTCCTATTTTAATTCTAACTTGGTTTTATGAAAAACAGAACTAAACTGCTTTTGTTTCTCATTACCAGCCAGCAAGTATTGTACACACAGCCTAGCAATCAGAGTTATAAAAGATGCTGAAACATCAGAACTGCTTGTTCAAGATAATCTACTCATTGTCTGTAATGTGTGAGGCATTGTGATGAAATTAGCATAATGAAAGAAAAAAATGTGTCCCTGATCTGGTGATGCTATTTTCCAGTAGGGGAAATATAGTGTCCACGCTTCAAGAAGGCTAGATCGGCAAAAGAAACAAGACAAACATGCATCAAACAATGATGGCCAATCTGCTACACTGTGAGCATTAGATTATAAACCAGAACCTCTAATGCAGGGATTCACAAGTGATGATAAAGTAAAGACTGCTTTTTTGGAAGGAAAGTGGGACTTGGGCTGAGGCTCCTGAAGTTAGGGAGGACTATAGAGTATCTTCCGTTCTCCCTGCTCCTAACAATCAAAACTCAAAGTAGCCCACCGCATTAATGCTTTCTCTTTCGGAATGCGTGCAGCACTCTGTACTCCCTTATTATTCACTACTTACAAATGTTACCTGGGTTCTGTCTCAATCAAGAGGCATTAATAAATACTTTTAGGTAAAAGATCATTGATTTTTATATCACGATAGTTTTTAAAGGAGCGTTGCTCCTAGCTGTGCTCCCCCTGTCTCTACCACATGTGAAGGAGTAAGAGGCAGGCAGACAGGGGCCGGCAGGAGAGCCCAGCACCCATGTAATATTTACATATTCTGGTTAGGAGAAACCTCCTACCTCCCAAACTTCCTTATGGATAAGAGGTGATCGCAACCAGACAGCTGATGTGGCTTCTCCCGCTACCCAGAAGTGGAGGCAGATCAGGCTTGTGATGGATAGGTTTTCTGTTAGAAAGTACTTACATTTCTAAATCCTATCACAAGCTTCAAAACTTAACCTTAAATAGGAATTTATTCACACTCCCTCCCTAACCACATCCCTGCGAAGTCAGAAGTGAGAAAGGACTTTCTGCAGACTCCCTGAGCCCATGCTAGTGGAGCCAGAGCCACACTGATCCTGGCTTGGAACACAACATGCTTCCCTGAAAGCACTGCTCATTTCCCTTCAGGGCTTCACTCCCACCCTCTGCAGTCTTCTAGATGAGATGTTCTTGATGGGCCATTTAGGAATAGACTCCATGGGAATCTATGTCTTTCTGAAAGTACATGGTGTATTCTATGTTCACAGCTTTCTTAGCATCCTCCAGCCTCATGGAGAGAAGCCATAGCTTCCATCAAATTCTCATGATGCCTCCCTGCTCCTCCAACTGTCCTCAAGGTTTAAGAGCCTGTATTCCAAATCTTCCAGGGTCAACTTTCTATTTACACCATTTCCAAACTACTACCTTCCAACCGTAATTAAAGGAAAAGAAAAGGGAACGACACACTCGAGTATTTCAGCATTTCTGATCTACCAATAACTTACCTACTGAAAAACCTTTTGGAAAGTTTGGCTCCTACTTTACTCAAGTGATAAATTAAAATAATTTTCAAATGATCTTTTATTGTCTCAATGCTTAAAAATTATCCAGATGTCAAGGTGAGTAATGATCAACATAAGCCTTGATTTTATCACTTTTTTTTTGTTTTTCTAAGACAGGGTCTCATTATGAGCCCAGGCTGGCCTCAAACTTGCAATCCTCCCCCCTCAGCCTGTGGAGCACTGGGATTACAAGCATGCGCCACTGTACTCCATCACTTTTTATTACCCAGTGACACTCCATAGGCCATAGAGCACTGTAGGGAGATGCATATAAATCCAGTTACTCTGGAGCTTTTAATCAAATTATCTTAATAGTGAGAGATTATGAAATTGTTCCACTTTGAGAGAATACAAGAGATAAGGTTTCAAACAGCCCCTAGGAAGTGCATCCCCAATGAGTTCAGATTGTTTTACACCTTATTCAGAGAGGGAACTTGTAACAGCTTGGTGCAGGTTCAGAAGTCACTGGTATTCTCTCACACCAGGGGAAAAAGGACACAGAAGGTATAATCTCATTTTCTATCTTGGTCAGAAATTAACACTTCACTTCTCAAAGCCTGTTTGCTCTTCCGGAATTTGAGAATGGTTCTGTTTGTTCTATCTGTCTTACAGTTGTCATTACTGTGAGATAATGATTTTTAAAATACATTGAAAGATTCTACAATGTCAGACATAAAAGATTGTCAGAATTCTCTTCCAGTTTTTTTTTTTTTTTTTGGATCTTTTTGGGCTATTTTACCACATACTGCTGCAGGACCCCCTGGCCAGAGGTCACCATGTACCTGCAAGCACTCGCTGAAGTAGCCGCCAATCACCCACCTGAGAAACCAGGAACCACAGGTAGGACAGAAGACCAGCATGCCTAGCTCTGTTCTGAGCAATTGGAAATGGGTTTGAATTCCACTCAGAAATCACATTAAACATCAAAACATGGGATTCCATTACCAAGAGCCACTCGACAAAGCCAGTTGGCTGTAATTCTTTTTTTGAGCACTTGGGAACTATAGCTCATTATATTGCTTTCCCAGAACTTTTGCTACATTGTTCCATCTTTCTTCCATTAAAGATCTTGTAAAGTATGCAGAACTAACATTCTTCCAACTTTCCCTGGACTGGATTCTTATCATTTGGTTGTACAGCGACCTGAAGTTAAGGCAGTCATCTTAATCAACAAGTCTCTTCTCTTAAGCTCTGTAGTAGCCTTTGCAGCACTTAGCATGGTATTTTAACTCCTTACTATGGCTTTCAGAGTCCCATGAGACCTGGTTTCTGCCCACCTCTATGAATTTGCCTCATGCCACTCTCTTCCCTTTACCTTTCTTCAGTCATGCTACCTCCTGAGTCTCTCTCAACATGCCCAAGCCTTGGAGCTCTTGGGCCTGCTCCTTCTTCCTCTTGCTCCATTCTTTGTGTGGCTGACTCACATTCCCCCTTATCACTCAGCTTATGCCACCTCCACAGAAATGATCTAAAGTCGTCCTTGCTTCCCTTTGTTTCCATTAGAGCAGGATTCACAATTTCATTTTCTGGGACTTTTGTTTGTTTGCACTTGTCTGCTTCACAAACTTGAAAGCTCCTTGAAAGATCGAGATTGTATCTGTTCAGCTTACAATTACAACTCCTGGGCATAAACAGTAGCTGGGGGTGGTGTGACAGCTGCTCCATTACCAGACAGTGGGCACTCAATAAATACTTACTGAAAGAAACAAGAAATTTATATGGGTCTACCAAGTTTTTACTAAGTCTGGGAGTTCTACACTTGCACTGGTTCAACACAGTGCCTGCTTAAACACATGTCATTAATACACACTTAAACTAAAGTGACTCTGAATGGAATATGCCAAAATATAAGCTGTACAGTGGTATCTGAAGACTTAGAAAAAATATAAAATATCTCAATTTTTAATTTGGCTATGTATTAAAATGATCTTTTAATCTAATATACTATTAAAATTAGTTTTACCTCTTTTATTTTCTTGTGTAGCAATGACATTAAAATTACCTAAATAGCTTACATTATACCTCTATAGATAATGTTGTTCCCTCAGTATTTCATAGAGTTTTATGCTTATAGCTTTTCTTTAAGCTACTTATCATATATGATGTTGGTGAAAAATATTAAGTCTGGACACTACTGTCTGAAATTCTCACCATTCCAAGTTTTATGGCACCTATCATTGTATATGTAGTTGTGATGCTATTTGAAATTCTTATGTCATCCTACACTATGTTTATCTTATGCAAACATTAGGGAATTATCCAGGTATCACAAACTATAATACACCAGATCTTGAGCAGGAAGAGATATTTGCATAATTTCAAGGTCTTTACTTTCCCTATTGCTATTTGTTGTCTATATCCTTCAAACCCCTCATTTCCACTTCCAGACTCCGTGCCATAATTTGGGCCACCATGATCTCACTCTTGTGCAGCTACAACAGCCTTCTGATTTGTCTTCCACATCCGACTCACTTTTTACACCAACAGCCCAAGTGATCTTTCAGGAGTGTGAGTCCTGTGTGTTGTCTTCTTGCTTAGAACCTGCCCTTGGTTTTCCATGACCCCCGGGATAAGGCCTTAGTCCAGGCTTCCATCCCTCGCACGTAGGTATGTGGGCCATTCTCACCTCTTCTGCCTGCTTTCTCCTATTACATCCTGAAACTCCACACTGCGGCCTTTTGGAGCCCCTTGCAGTGCTGTAAAGGTGACATGCTTCCTATACTTTGGACTTTGTTCCTTCTGGGGGAGAAGACACCCATCACCCTCCTTTTATCTGCTTAATTCTTACTCTATTCTCAGTTGAGGGATAGAAAAGGCTGGTACATCTTTGCATGTGATTCAAGGGGAAAATCTCTCCTGGCCTCCAGGAGACTTTACCTTGCTTCCATAGGGCAAATGCTTGTCAGGCATGCCCTATGGAACTCTAGGCATATCCTAAACAAATTCTTACCACTAACCGGTAAGAAGACAGCAGCGGCTGAAGCTTGGGTTTATCTAAGCACTATGTACTCGAGGTTGTTTAAAGAGCTTCACATATCTTACTCCAGGTGCCAGGGCAAGTCTCTGAGGCAGGTACTATTTTTATTCTATTTCCTGATGGGGAACTGAAACCCAGATAGATTTAGTACATCACTCAATTTCATAGCTGGGTGTTTGAGCTCCTCCGGTTTGACTTTGCAACCTCTGTTGACCTGTGGCAGGCATTGTCATCACCTGTGATCAGGAAACAGAAGCTCAGCAAGGTTAAGGAGCCTGCACTAAGTGGAAGTCAGGATTGGAAAGGCCTTTCAAATGACCCATCACATTTCTCCCAATAACTCTGTCCATCCTGCTGTCATGATACTTGTGTAACATTTTCTCACTTACTGGCTTCCCTCACCAGGCTGTCACTTATTATGCATTTTATTAATAGTCTATTTATGAAAAGTTTTACATTGACAGAAAAGCTAAAGAGATAGTATGAAGAACACATATAACTCCTGGGAAGTTTCTGCTGCTATGGACATCTTATATCACTACGTTATATTGGTTATAATTAATGAATCAATATTGATACACAGTTGTTAAGTGAAGTGCAGTTTATTCAGATTATCTTAGCGTTTAACTGATGACCTTTTTCTGGTCTACAGCCCCATCTCTGTTAAACTTAGTTGCCATGTCTCCTGAGGACCCTCCTGGCTATGCGAATTTCACCTACTTTCCTTGCCTTTGACCTTGACAGCACTGAGGGACACATCAGCTATAATCATAGCATGTCCCTCTACAGTGGTTTGCCTGATGTTTGCCTCATGCTTGAAGACTACAAAGCTAAAGGGCCATTTTCATCACATCATATCCATCCAGTGTGCCTGTCATCAGTGTATCTTATGTCCGCATCGGCTTTGATCCCCTGGCTGAAGAAGTATTTGTCAGGTTTCTCCTCCTTTCCTCCCGACAACGTACACTGCAAAGAAGTCACTATGTGCAGCCCAAACGGACAGGTGGGGTCTGATACCCATTCACTGGGCTCTGGGAGGGAATTTTTTCTTCTCACCCATTCATTAATTTATTCAATCATATACCAGTGTGTATGTTTATTTATGATTTGGGAAATAATTTAATAATTTTTTTGTTGTTTACATGGGTCTGCTTTGGCCATTCAGTCTCAGACACCACTCCCCACACACATACACACACACACACACACACACACACACACACACACATTGAGCTCAAGTCCTTGTTCATGCTAAGCAAGGGCTCCACCACCAAGCTATATTCCCCAGTCCTACTGGGGCTCTTTCAGTTAGCTCCTGTGTCCCTTGGACATATCGCCATCAACGTGTTTTTTTTTTTTCTGTACTTCCTTTGTAGCTTTGTAAGGGGTTTCAGGCTCATCTTGTATAATTTCTTGTCTAATAATTCCATCGGACATCTTCCTAAAGATTCCTGGTTCCTTTCACTGGAGAACGGTTTGGATATGAAGATCTAGGGCTGAGGGTACAATTCAGTGGTCAAGCACATGCTTAGCATACCTAAGGCCCTAGGTTCAGGCCCCAGCATGGCAAGAAAAAAAAAAAAAAAAAGAAATTCTGATATGGGTATTAGCTTGGTTTTTGTTTATTTGTTTTGTTTTTGTTTTTGCTACTAGGGTACCATTTCTGATGTGACAAGAAATAAGTATCTACAGACCCATGTATATACATATAACTATTTCTGCTTGAAATCACCCATAGATGTTGTCTTGGTTACTTTTTTCTCATTGCTGAGACAAAATACCCAACACCCAAAATGAAGGAAGGAAAGGTTTATTTAGCTTACGGTTTGTGGAGGTTTCAAGTCCATACTTGGCTGGTTCTGAGGCAGACGGCAAACTGTTCAGGGCAGCAGAGCACAGCAAAAACAACCAGCAAAAAGGGAGGAGGTTGCAAGCAGCCTCTCTCCTTCCCTTACATTGTAAACAGGTTACTCCCACCCGGGGGGCATGTAGCTCTCACACAGTCTCCAGGCTCTCCTCTTTCACAGGCTCAAGATGTATACAAAGTAAGCACCCTGGCTTCCTGTTGAGTCACTCAGCCAAACCGCTAGACTCCCCAAGTTGACATAATGTATCAACCACAGCAGATGTATAAAAATGCGGCCTCCAATGCTAATTCATAACCATAGTGGTTATTCTAAATCTTTCCTTGCTTATCTACAAACTTCCACCCCAACCACAAGAAATGGCTGTAGGGTTTTTACAGGCAGAATTAGTGTCTTGTTCACCACCGTCTCTTAAGCACTGTGCGTGGCCCGGAAGATGTATCTGTTGATTTGGTCCTGAGTTTCCCCCATGGTCTCAATTCTGGGACAACTGATAAACCCACAAATGTTACAAAATATGGATTTCAAAGATGAAAATCACAATTTATTAGGGCAACAGTGCAAGAGGGCGTAATAACAAAGGTCTGCTTTAAGTGATTTTATTCAACTCAGTGAAGGGAAAATGACAGTAATACATCTAAGCCACACTAAAAGGATTCTAGCTTCCCTGAAAAAAAAAATCAAGTGGCATAAAATGGTTTGTTTCTCCACAGCAATTTACATTTATTAAAATAGATAATAAGTGTAATCATTGTCAAAATAGAGCTTCTCTCCCACAATGTCTTAATACATTCTCGAAGTTCCTGACAAACAGGCACAAAGCCACGGGAGATTATACTCTAAGTGGAGGATCACTCTAACAGCACAGCAGAAAAACCAGTCTCACACTTCTGAGAAGGAAAATGAGACCCGAGAACAGCCTTTGAAGGTGGAGGGTAAAGTACAAAGAGGAAGGTGCTGAAGTGATGCAGAGCTGGAAGGGGAATCCAGGTCTAATGTGACACTCTGCGTTAAAGATGCTCATTTACATCCAGAAAAGTGTGTGTGACAGGACACAGAGGAAACTTGAGGCGGTCTCTGTTACACCATGAAGCAGCTCATCTTGAATCTCTTCACAAGAGCACGTGCTTTGTACAGGGATTGCTTCACATCGGCATATATTCTGCACATTCTGTGTCAGTTTCATATGAACAAATCCCTTGTCTTCTTAAATCTGCTCTATACCCCTTTCAATCTTCTTTGCCAGAATGATCCTTTTGAAAAACATTTAGCTACTGTTCCTTATCTTCCACATGTCTAATTATTTCAAATTTCCTTTAACCCCAACCATAAAAATCAAAAAAGTCTCATATACCTTTACAGCTCTTGAGGGTGTGGCTTCTGTCTAGTGACTACCTTGGGTTCCCTCTGGAAACCCAAGCCACACTGGCCCGTTCTCTTCTCTGAACACATAATCTTTACTACACTGAAAGTTCCTTACTCATGTGGTTCTGTCCGCCTGGGATATCCTCCTATCTTCCACTTCGATGTGATTCCTACCAGGTTTAGGACTTAGCGATCATTCCGCCAGGGAAGCCTTCCTGTCTGAATCCAATCTTATTGTACACTTTTATAGCACACGAACCCCTCCTTGAGAGTGATGGTCACAGCTGCAACTGCACATTTGTCTGTGTTATTCTTTGAGTAACGTATTGCCCCAGAGAGCCTTGTCATTCCATATTCCTGGCACCTAGCTCCATGCCTGGCACATAGTAAATGGCCTATAAATACCTACTGAATAAATGAATGAAAAATGACCACACCATCCACCCACACTATTGTCAAGACTTTCCTGTGAATTAATTAAAGCTCATTCCCCTTTGGATTCTATGAAGTGTGTCGTTTCACACCCAAAATTTGTTTACTATAGGGAATGAGAATAAGAAATATTGCTGCTCCACACGCGTAGTTCCAAAGACAGGGAAGATCTTTATTTATCATATGGGCCATTAATGAGCTGAAATTAATTATTGTGTGGAAATGGACATAAGGTGATATGAAAAATAATTCCATATGAAAAAGGCCATCCATGGTACAGATATTTAGCAAGTCCTATACTTTAAGATCATTGCTATCATGTAAAGTTGCTTTATTTCACAATCTCCAAATGCTACAACTGGTTTTCAAGCCATAATTATTTGGCTTGGATTCCATTTAATATTTAGTAAATATTTACTGATCACTTTTATTCCATACCAGGCATTGTGCTATGGCATGAGATACATGGTGAGCAAGAGGGACAGGTTTGCTTCAGCTTCAGGAGATGGCAACACACTCAATAAAATGACAGACTCTCACTGGTGCCGATAAGGGAAGAAGTCCTGTTGTGTATGAATGAATGAAATTCCCTCTATCTCATGCCTCATTGGGATAACCTGCATCATTATTGCTCCACGACACAAAACAGATCATAGTTTTTTCCTTTACTTGATGAAGAATTAATGCAGTTTGTGTATGTCATAGTTTCCCACAAAATTTATTTATTTATTTGTTTGTTTGTTTTGGTCTTTTTGAGACAGGGTCTGGCTATGCAGTCTAGGCTGGCCTCACTTTGTATCCCAGGCTGGTCTTGAACTTGCAATGATCCTCCTGCCTCAGCCTCCCAAGTGCTGACATTACAGTTGTGCACCACCATGCCCAGCTCCCACAAAGTTTAAATGTAATCTTATGAACTGACTATAGCTGCTCAACATGCCATGGCAGAGAGTTAACGCTCCAGTCTACTATCTCCACTGGAGAGGGATGAACAGTAGATTGATAAATTCTTCTGTTTGCATCCCTGAGCAAACAAATTATTTCTTTATTTTTACCCTAACAAATCATAGCTTGATTACAGGTCATTAGTGACCATTAACACATGAAACTGTTTGCATTTTGCTCTTATATCTGAATTATGGTCTTGCCTTTCACACCAGTTCAGTCAGGCTTCCAAAGGAAAAATCTCTCTATCTGGCCTCCAGCAAGATTTAAACAAACAAACAATTAGCCTCTGCAAGTGAACTATGATGCAGAAGACTTCATTATTTTGGTTCACTGTTGTTCTGCCTACTGTCAAATCAGTCATTCTCTTTCTAGTAGAAATATGCTCTGTGTGCTGAAAGACTGTACAACTGCCTCTCTCCAGACAGCCTCAATAATGTCCAGGGACTGGCCAGCAACACAGACCTACTTCTGTGATACAAGTATAGATAACCCTAAATCCACAGCAAGATTTTAACTTTGGTTAAAAGTCTGGATAAATGCAGAGAATATGTTGGGGATCAGGAGAAATATGTAAATCATAAAAGCAGTCTATTTAGCAAGAAAAATTCTAAGTAGAGGATACACAGACACACACACACACACACACACACACACACACACACACACACACACACCAATCTTAAATTCATAAAACCCTAACTTTGGTTAGAGTCTGGATAAATGCAGAGTATGTTGGGGAGTATTAGAAATATGAAACTTATAGGAAAAGAGTATTTGGCAAAACAAAAAAAAGTGAATGTAAAGAATGCACACACACATATGCACACACAAAACCAGGTCTACTGGATTGCCTAGAATTTTAAAAAGTCAAATGAAAGTTCTGGATTAATCATCTTAAGAGCTAAGATTCTTAAAGAATTGGAGACTTGCCAAACCTGTTTCATTTTGTGCCAAACAGTACAGAGGGGCATGGAGTGATTAACACAGATCAATGATCTCAGAAATGTTTGAGCATTTTCTGACATAGCAATTGCCATTTAGGAGCAAATCCATGGTCCATCTCATCTAATGTTCTTTTGCTTCAAAAAAGTTCTCCTGGGAATATCACTTTTGACTGCTAACATGCTAGGGCTAACAAATCAGAGGAGTCTCTCACAAGGCAAGAACTGGCAGCCCACCTGGCGCAGTCATCATATTTACACTTTTTATTCTGGGTTGCATTTGGGGCTAGGGTTATAGCTCAGTGGTAAAGCACCCGCCTGGCAGGCTCAAGGTCCTGAGCTGTATTCCCAGTGCCTCCCAAAAACAAGGCTGCATATTTTTTGGCCAGTATTATAACATTCTTTTTCATGTGCCTGGTATAAAGCTGAACAGGGTAAGAGGTTCGGAAGGGCCTTTTAAACTCTGTGGAGCTCTTTAGCGTCCTCGCACATGAGGACCTGAAGCATGAGTCACGTGTCCCGTACCAGCCCAGAACAAAAGGTGTAAATATGATTGCAGTGACAGGTGGGCTGCCAGTACTTGCCTTGTTAAAATAGGTTTTAAAAAAATGTAACTTTTCTATAGCCAGGAAAGAGTTTAACTCCTCTTCATATAGCATATACCTACTATTTAAAACTAAACAATTTTTTATTTACTTTATTATTTTAAATAAAGAATCATTTATTTTAAATATTATTTATTATTTAAAAATAAACCCTGGTCTATCCATCTTACATTTTAAAACTACATTAGGAAATATCAGTGGGGGGTTGGGGAGGTCGATCCGTGGCCAAGGCCTTGCTTAGCAGGCATGAGACCATGAGTTTGATTCCCAGCACTGCCAAAAACAAAAAAAGGAATATTTGTGTAATCTACATAAGTATACAAAGCTAAGACTGCATAGCTCATACTTCATTCAGGACACTCATGCTTGACACATTTTTATACATAGGCTGATGGAAAGTACAAATACATTTATACACACACACCCCTGTACTTTTTTCTTCCATTGCTTTGGTCTTTGACCACCTTTTAAATTTCATTTAACTTATAATAAATCACAGAAGGGGCTCTTCTTCCCCCACTCCTTTTCTCAAGAAAAAACCCCTCTTCTCTTATGAAGGTCTTACTCTTTGATCTGCCAGAATTTGTCTCAACCTCTGTTACAACCTCTACCTCAAGGGAGAAATCTCTCAGGATTCTTTTTGTTAAACCAAAATATAGTTCTTTTATAATAAATTCTATTTTCCCAGACCTGAACATAGGGTCAAATATAGAAGCTGTAGAGCTAAGTAGCCTTTCCAACACAGTTCAAGAAATGAATAAAAAGTTAGCAGAAGTCTCTGGGCCACGACCTCCAAACGAGGGGACCTGCTGAGTGTTATAACAAGCACCTTCATTTAATACACACGCTTGTCCTCTACAGTGGTTTCCAGGTCTTCTTTCTCATCCAAAATTATTATATATGAAGTGAGATACCTATATTGTCTTTTTTCATCTCCTGACCCCAAGTGCTTTCCATTTGTTAAAGTACTTCACCTGTCTTGTTTAGTCTACTCAACATATGCCTCTTGCTTAATAAAGCAGGCCTCACTCTACGATCCTCTTGCCTCAGCCTCTTGAATGCTGGGATTACAGGCATGTGCCACCACACCCAGCTTTATCCTGATAATTTAAAACCAGTCATAATTTATCATTCCCATGTATGGTTAGTGAAAATGTTTTCTTAGTTGCTACAACTGCAAGTCAAATGATGTCTCATTATAATGTGCATTTACTTGAGTGTTCACAACTCGCAATCAGAACTAGGCAACACTTCCTTATTCTGCTTTAAATAGTAATTATAAATAACATTAATACCTTTACTTCCACAGGTGCTTTCATCTGGATAATTCATGCTTCATTACTGTGCCACTAGTCTTTGTCTTGGATCCTGTCTTGACTCCTATGACAAACATGCAGTTCATATCCAGACTCCAGGGGGTAGTGATGCTTCGATTTTTGGCCCCACACTCACAGGCACACATGCATGGTCCCCTTGCCCCCAGTCTCCTGGACTGGAAGGGACACTGCTTGGGAGAAAAACTAGGCTAATAAAGTGACACAGTCAATGCTACAAAACTTGCCCCTGCTTCAGCCCCTCTACTGGAAATGAGCTGACCTCTGACTTTGGGACACAGAGCAGTGGGAGGTGTTGCTCTGGGAGGCAGCGGCAGTACTTGGGAAAACTACAAGAAACCAGACTCTCAGGTCCTGCACTAACCAGAAACTGTAGGGGTGGACCTTGGCAATTTGCATTTAACAAAACATTCAGGTGATGCCAATCTTCATTAAAGTTTGAAAACAACTGCCTCTTGTGTCAGGGGTTTTGGAAAGGCTACAGTGGTGAGGAGCACGGTTTCCACTCCACTAAGGAGGGTCCATGTGGGCAAGATACTGAGCATTTTAAGCAAAGGGTCATCAGACTAGGGGCAGTGGGTGAAAGCAAGACAGAGGTCTCTTTTATTCTTTTTGGTACTAGGAATCGAACTCAGGACCTTGCGCTTGCCAGGCAGGCACTTGTGCCACTGAGCTTTATCCACAGCCGAAGGCTCTGGTGCAGAACAACTTATGCAAATAGAATGATTCAGAAGCTGGTCTTCACTTTGTTAGAAATCGCTCCACTGCATGAGGCCTAGAATTTCATCCCATCACCACAAATAAAGGAGAGAAAGAAAGATTTCAGAGGGATACTAAAATGAAGGAGAATATAGAGAAACACTAAAAATAAAAATTAAAATGCAAAAGTAAAAACCAAACCAAACCGAAATTAAGCCTCAGTGGAAAGTTTCAACATACCACTGATATAAAACAGGGGGGTGTTATAATTAATCTATTACCATTCTTTTTTTTAATGCATTAAAGCTAGTACCTTTAGAAAGTATTCTATAAGTGCCTTTTAAAGAACATATTTAGATTCAGTAGTGCCTTATTTCATATTCACAATAGGGCAAGAGTTGGCTTAGATTCTCACAAAAGTCCAAAGCAAGAGATTATTTTAAAAGGATCAAACCACTACCATACAAAACTGATCAAAGATTAAAGTTGGAGTGTTAACTTATTTATATTCTATTGTGTAGTAAAAACTGTCCTTCAATGTTGTTATACTTTAAGACATAGGTAATTGTACCAATACTAGTGAAAATACAGCCTAATATTATTGAGCAAATACTCCATACTGGGGACTCTCCTGAGCATATTAAAGGTGTTGCTGCATATTCAAAATTATCTTAGGGTAAGTATTGTTATCCTCAGTTTTTAGATAACTCACCTGGATTTAGAAAGGTTAATTTGCCCAAGAACATAGAACTAATAAGTGATGAAGCAAGAATACAAACCCAATCATCTTTAGAGCCTGTGTTCTTACTTAAGAATATTTTTCAGCATAATAATGAATGCTAGGGATTAGGAAGGTGGAAAACATATATGGCTCACAGCAAATATGGCCACTGACATCTTCTAGAAATACTAAAAACAAACAAACAAATACTTATTGATGCTCCCACCCAGGTTAGGGACTGGGTTAGCAATGATGCAATTGTTTCTCACCTCATCCTCACAAGAACCCCAGAGGAAAGTTGCTATTATTGTTCCAATCCTACATACGGGCAACTGCTTTTGAGGATATAAGTCCATTTCTTATTAAAGACTTCAGTGCTCACCTAATTAAATGGAAACAAGGCAAAGATATACTGTGTAAAAAGTGTTCGGTGAATGGACCTCCTCACCTTGGGGGTTTCCAGGGATAAGCATGATACTGGTGACATTAGTGATCAACAATCTACTACCTATCTTACTTATATACTTACTTTTTCCAAGTACCAGATATTTGTGAGTGAGCTATTTGGGTCAATATACACCCACAAATAGAAGTAAGTCCACTGGTTCCCCATGTCTTTATAATCACTAAGGTAGCTAGGACTGGGGCCAGATACTCTACTTACCAAGATTAACAACGGGTGATTTTAAAGATGGGATGCATGGCCGCTGAAAAAAGTGGACTTCATGGAAGTTAAGTACAATAGTGGTTGCTAGAGGCTAGGAAAGGTAGGGGAAGGGAACACAGTGGAAAAAAGAGTGATTGTGTGTTTCAAGATGGTAAAGATGTGACACAAAACTGCAAGCTAAACAAACCAATGGAAATTAGAAGAAAATTGTACTTATATAGATCCATTGGAGCATACTTAATTGTACTTATATAATGATGTTCTACTTAAACCATCTTGTGATAAGGATGTTAGTGGCCAGCACCTTAGAGGGAGACACAGCAAAAATGAGCACCTTTACCCAAGACTCAGATCTCATCCAGTTGGGAATCTGGTAAAAGGTGATGGATGTAGTATTCTAATATCATAGTAAACGCTCGGGTTTAGGAATGGGAATCTCTGAATCTCAGTTTTTCCTTAACCATAAACTAAGGATGTGATTATAAACCAGTCGATTAATTGCAATGGATCTATTTCCTTGGTGAAGAAATGAAAACAAATAAAACAGTCTCCATATTTGTTGCAGAAATTTAAAGTCACTCTGCAAGTATAAGATGGCATTGTTATTTCATGGAGCTCCTTCCTTGCCCAAAATCTGATCATTTTGCATGAAATCAGTTGGTTAGTAACAGACGAAAGAAAAAGAAGAAAGATGATTCTTTAAAGTTGAAAATCATCAGCAGTACCAAAAACATATCTGTGGAAGTATTTGCACTTTTTTTCTTAAGATGTGATCTCACTATGTAATCCAGCCCTGGCCTTGAACTCCTGCCTTAACATCTTGAGTACTAGGCCTGCAGGTATGCACCGGCACATTCATCAAACTGAGTTGTATGGTGATTACAATGATTCATTTCATTCTTATTTTTTGCATTTCAATAATTTTATTGAAAGGTATATCTCTTAGTACCAAACATAATGGTAGTTGGTTAGGTTACCTCTGCCAACTCAAAGTTAATACTGATGTTTTCAAACTATTGAAATGTATCAGCCTTTTGGTAAAACTGAAGTTATCCACAAAACATGGTTTACAAAAAGTTTAAGGTAGAATATACTATGGTTCTTTGGTTTATTTTTCAATGCTTATTTATCTACATGATGTCAAAATTGATTACATACACTCTGGATAGACTCAGGCTTTAGGGCTCACTGAGTTACTGTACACAATGCTAAACACACACACACACACACACACACACACTCTCTCTCTCCTTTTTACATTCACTGGCTCACATGGGGAATTCCAAACTAACTCAGAGATTTCATAATTATGGAGGTGCCTACTTACTTTTCTTAAGACACAGGAAAATGATTCATTTCAAATGGTCTTACTTTGTTGTAAAACTAGCAAATTCCCAGACCAGTTCATGTCAACACGAAATAGCCTAAAGCGTCTTTCTGTGACAGCAACAAGAAGCATCATGAAATCACCGTATCAATGAACAGGACCCAGAGATGCTAAGAAAGAGGGAGGCTCAATAGATTCTTCGGGTTCTTATTCAAATCTCAAGGTGCCAAATCATTCCCTTTTGCTTATCTATACTTAGGGATAGAATTTATCTCACATATAGATTAGGAAAGCGGCAAAAGAATGCAGGAAGAAAGAAATTTCATTGGAGTTCACATTGAAGAAAAGATGTTTTGATACTATTAAATATTTGATGCTACTAAAGACATTTGATAAAATTAATTCCATTGGAGTGCGCATTGGAGAAAGGATATTTGACACTATTAACTGATTTTACATCTAAGTGGAGGGGTTCAACTCAAGACTCAAGAGAAAAGGAACAAAAATCAAGGAAGTGAACTCTTTAGGTACTTCACATTTGTCTTAGACTTGGGCCTATGTTTGGGAAAGTATATTCATTCTTTCGAGTCATTAGTTGTGGGGCTAGAAAGCAGCTTAGTTACTCAAACCAAATTCACTTTTCAGTACAACCAAAACAGAGTTGATATGGAGTTTGCCTGGATTATGAAACCCAGGAAGAAACCAAAACACACCATACTTTCTAAAGTCAGGGTTACCTTCTGAGGGCATGGTGGCGTTTTCCTCTGCGGTTCTCTGATAAAACATGCCCATACTGTCACTACAGCCACACAACTCTTGACCAGCTGGCTCCCTATGCAGACCTCTGACTAGGTCTGGTTGTCACTAATCCACTGATTAAACATTTTAAGACTGGCTTTGGGAAAACATGCCAGAAATTCCTTCAGGGTAATTAGAACCACCTTCTGTGTCAATAAACAAAGACTGTGAGATAGTTCATGTGCTGTGGGGCTGGCTCTGACCCACTAGGGTATTTTTTTCTTAGATGGGTTTTCCGTCACTGCCATTGATTTTCACTGACTCATCCAGAGCTGCACCTAGCACCCTTAGAAAAGAGGGGCTGAGGTCAGAGATACCGTCTTACCTTGCTTGTTTCACTAGAGGCAAGGACCGAAGGGGCTCTGAAAGTAAGGCCAAGCTCATTGCCAAACCCCCACCCAGACCTTCAGGTGAGACACTTTGAAAAGGATTCTCGCTACAGAATTTGATGGTTCCTAACTTCTATTTAGCACTGGTCTTCCAGAGTTCAAACTCATTTCCATTTGAACAGTTATTGTGTCTTCAGAGTAAAAGGAAGAACTTATTGAACATTTACTGCCTTGATATCTAGAGACTAATGCTCTGCCCATAGTAGGCACCCCACAAATTGTTTTCAATGCAAGGACCGATTTATTGTTTTTATGATATAAATAATGCAATAAAATGTAAATAATGACTTACAATTGTGACTCATTATGGAAAGCATAAATAATGGAAATTACTTAAAATTTCAGCAGCTTTGGATAACCATCAGTAATACTCTGATATTTTTTCTTTTCCTTTCTTCCATTCTCCTTCTTTTCTTTCTTTCCTTTTTCTTTTTTCTTCTTTCCTCTCTTTTCTTTTTATCTTTCCCTCTCTTTCCCTCCTTCTCTCTCTTTCCCTCCGTCTCTCCCTCCCTCCCTTTTGCGTGTGTGGTGCTAGGCATCAACCTAAGGCTTGACGCCTACCAGGCAAATACTCTCTCACTAAGCTGCACCTCCAGCTCTTCATAGAGTATTTATGTAAGTACACGGGAGTTTATGTAAGAGCAGTTATACTACATATGCCATTTTAAACATGGATACAGCTACTTTTCATTTTTAAAAAAGTTCTTCTTTGCTTTTGTCTTTCTCTTCAATACTAATAAACACTTAAAAGTTTCTTTTACGAAAAAATAAAACTTTCATAATCAAATAGACTAATAGCACACTGTATATCATCTTCAGTGTAGTTACTCAGAGTACAAGACATACACCAAACTTTTATATACTTTCTCTCATTGATACTAACTCAGACAACATGAATGGGATTTCAATAGCTCAATAAATACTTACTGGATGGTTAAAGAATAGAATGAGAAACAACACATAAATGAATAAATGAAAGAATAATAATATTATATTATGCTCTTAATGTGCTGGTAGAGACTCCAGGTGACAACAAAATCACGTAAGAATGATTTTGATGTCTCCTGACATCTCCCATATCTCTTTAAACTTTAGCAGGGTAAGCGATCTTGATTTCAACATGGAAGGACCTGTACATTTAAATTCCCAAGTAAATAATAAGTAACTGACTGCTGTGCTAACCACAGAAAAGTTACCAAATTACTCTCAGACAAAAGAAATCAAATTAAAAAGAACATTTAATAAGCACTTGCCAGAGGACAAGTGCATTGTTCTTTGTAGGATCAAATAAAGAAGCAAACAAAGTTGGAGCCCCTGACTTCCAGAGGTGGCTGTCCTTTCTGGGAGACAGGAACCTGCCTCTGCTTCTTTCTGGCTGCCTGGCTGAACTCAGACCTTCATTTCCACACTGTGAAACGGGGATAACCCCCAGATGTCATAGAATTCTGGTGATTTAAGAACTTGAGCGATTCAGGAAAAAACTTCATGAGAAAATGTGGATTAGAGACACATTAGGCACCAGGGAAGGGCAAACATCACAGCAGGGAGAGAAGTGGGGACGGCCCAGGCAGGAAGAGCGGGCCTTGATGGTTTGCACATCACTTAGGATGCGCTCAGAGGAGAGGACAGACAAAAAGCACATTAAGGTTCACAAGTACAGAAGAAAACTGCAAACAGACTCATCTTCTTAACAGGATAAACAGAAGTGAGAATTTTGCTTTTATTTTTAATGTCTTTTTTGCACGTGCCAATGTCTAGATCAACAACATCCATATGCGTGACTCAAAGATGACTTGCTTGTCAAGGAAATGGAAAAAGCGAACACCTGGCTTGCATAATGGGCTCAAACCCAAGTTTCTAAGACATAGGAAAAATTCTGATCGGAAAATTTCCACCTCCAATTGTGCTGAGGAAGCTCAGGGACTGAGTCTGCACACAGCAGAAGCAGCACAGCATGAGCATTCCTCTGGTGCTGCATTTTTCATAGCAGTGCACAGAGTTCAGGTCCTGGCAAGACCTTGGCAAGGTTTTGATCTCTGACCCTATAAGGGCACAGGAGGAGGAATTTGGAACTAGTCACCACAGGCACGGTCATTCGGAAGCACCAAATTGTGCCAATCTCTTTTCTTATCCTGGAGTCTTGGTCAGGTCTCTCCTACCTGCATGTCATATCTTCTTTATAAAAAAACCAGTGCTTAGTGTAAGAACCTGAAAGTGTGAATATAAATTAGGAAGCATGATAAACATTCTGAAATGAAAAGAAACTGCTCAAAAGTAAAGACCAACTGGGATGAGGGGAAAGAGAAAAGGAAGAAAGGGATAATTATGTATATATGTGTATATATATATTATATATATATATATATGCAGGATAGCTAACATAGTTGTACTACTGACTTCTGTCGCTTTATTGTAAGGAACAGTTAATGATTAGTTGTTTGATCAATCTTGCATGTCTACATCTGTTTTCCTGAGTATACACTTTGAAGTTATCAATATGTAATACAACAGCCATTGTTAATTCCCTGTCATCTTGTCTGTAATTCAGTTTTGCTTGTACTATTCTTGTGCTACTTTGTAAATGACTGTTTGTTAATATGTTTTTGTTCTTTTACTTTTAAAATAAAAAAAAAAAAACACCTAGTGCTATTGTGGAAATTCAGGCAGCATGTCCACACAGATCTCTTCCTTCCTAAATAGTCCCTCACACCACCTCACCTCGCCTCCAAGACAGAATCAGATGGTGAAAGGTAGATTTTAATACTATTGGGGATCAAAAATGGGAGTCAGTGTGAAGTCCTGGATGCTCACGCTGCGCTGCTTCTGCTACCAAATTAAAGATCAATGGTTATATTTTATCTTTAGCTCCCAAACCTCCACTGAGACTCCGTGATGCTAGAAGGTACCTTAATGCGTTTAATCCTCCAAAGAAGCCTTTCACCTACTATTCCACTGCTACTGCATCTTTCACAACAACACATTGGGTTCAGGTCCAGGTAAGAGCATGGCAAGCTTTTGATCTCTGATCCTACAAGGCTTACCCACTCCATTGTCTGTGCACAAATCGTTTAAATTTTATGAACTGAGCATGTAGGTCATGCACTGTGTGTCATTTTAAAAAAAAACTTCGTAAAATTTTTAAATGGCATTTTAGTCCAGAGAAAATGCCCTCTAAACTTGAGCCAAATAAGCTGGGACTTCACACTGACTCCCAGTTGTGATCCCCAAGGACTGCTGAAATGTGGACAGCCACGATGCTCTGAAAAGGGACTAAAAACTGCTCACTAAAAAACATAACCCCGGGGGCTGGGGATATAGCTCAGTGGAATAAGCGCCTGCCTAGCAGGCGCAGGGTCCTGAGTTCGATCCCCAGTCCGCAAAAAAAATAAATTAATTAAAAATTAAAAAATTAAAAAAATAAAAAACATAACCCCAGTGACAATTTACAAGGCTGGTACTTTTCATTTACATGCAATCATGGTGCCACATTTCAGAGAACACTAGAGATACTTGGAATTCTGAACACAGTGATCAGAAGGGTCTAGTTTTCTCTGTTTTGCTTGAGTTCAAATGGCATTCAACTACAGGAAGTGTTAACAACAACGAGAAAGCACAGCTTTCAGAAACGTCAGGTTTGTACCCCACGAGAGGTCAGCTCATGAAACAATCACACTGCTTGTCATACTGGGTCAATCATTCCTTAAAGTTACCTACTTACCACTCTGAAGAAAATTAACATTTCTGGATCACCAGGTTCCATGTGCTCATCTACAAATGATGGCCTGGAACCACGAAAGTAATTTTATTTAACCTAGGTAGGCAACGGAGTCCCAGGGGACAAGCCACTCACCCATGTATTTACTGACAAAAGCTAAGAATTTACTTGCTCTTCTCTCAGAAAGGTTAAAAGTACCTGGAGCTCTGGAAGGGACAAGGCCAATGGGACCAAATTAAAGATCAATCGTTATATCTTTAGAAATATGCTTCTAGTCTTCTCCCCACAGAAACTCCCTGAGGTTAATTTAAACATCCTAAAGTCTCCGAAAATATGAAAGAGAGGCTAAATGTGGATATAACAAAAGCAGGGCAACGCCACAGCAATTATCAAGGCATTCCTTGATACATCTGTTTTAGAAGGCAATTTATTAATATTACCCAGAAACTTAATTGTTCCTATCATTAAACCCAGCAATCCTGTTTTTGGAAACTTAGTCTAAAAATAACTAAAGATGTAACAGATCATGTCATTAATATCACACATTATAGCAAAAACTAGAAATCTAAACTTCCAGAGCAGAGGGTAAACTTATGCCTTAACTATACAAAATTATTAAAAAACATTCACAGAATATATATCTAGAGCTGACATAAACTCCAGATATGATACTATTTTATATATAACTCCAGCATTCTCCCATTCACATATCTCTTTTCTCTCCTCTATTTCTCTTTATTTCTCTCTCTCTCACACACATGAGGAAGTACATAAAAATGTTTAAGATGATGATATCTGGACCTAGAGTTAAATTAGTTTTTTATTCAGGGTTTTTTTTTTCTCCAATCCAAATATTCACCAGGAGCTGGGTGTGATGGTATACGCCTATAATCCCAGCACTCAGCAGGCTGAGACTGGGATTGTTGCAAATTTGAGACCAGCCTGGGCTACAAAGTGAGCTTAAAAGGCCAGCCTGAAGTGTATAGCAGGACCCTGTCTCAAAAAGACAAAAAAAAAATCACCAAGGAGCATATATTTCGTTTTCTCACACCGTCTTTTTCTTTCCTACATAGTATTTCACCGGATTTTTATTTACGATATATCCATGCTTGTATTTATTTAATGTGTATCTTTTTAGTAGAATATAAGCTCTATAAGAGTAGGATCTATGTCTGATTTTTTTTTAATTGTATACCTAATTTTTATTTTAAGCACAGTGCCTAATATATAATCAATATGTTGAAAATGACTGCTGAGTGGACAATAGGAGGGACACTAGAAAAGCTGTGGTGATGGGGAGGGATTTCAGTGAGCTCTCAGACATTCCACTGCATCTCTAACCTCAGCCATCTGCTATTTTTCTTGCTTACTTTTGTCTCCTGACCTCGGCGAAGACTCCACTCTCCAACAAGGGAAGCCTTTGCTCCCCTTTCTCTCCCAATGTCAGCATCTCACCAAGGCTCTTAACTGTGCCTGGTCCTAAAGCTTCCCTCCAGCAGTCACTGCAGTTATTTGCTTGGAAGATCAACATTTTGGGGGTTTCTTTTTCTTTAGAAAAGGGGGTCAACAGATTTTGGTGCAAGGGCACAAAGCTGATTTTGTAAACAGACTTTCAGGAGAACGCAAGCATGACCATATACTGAAATGAAAGAGTTCCGTAGTTGGGATAGATATTTACATTTGGTCCTTTTCAAGAAAAGCTTATTGACCCCTAGTGTAGAATATCCATGTACTTTTTTACAAAATGGAGACACTTCCAAATTATCATACTATTGGGTTATTTGTAGGGCAATATGGAATCCAAAGTACATATCTAAGAGCTTTGTACAATAAAAATTAGTATACCTAAAATGGCCCTTAAGAACATACATTTTATGTCAGACATACCTTCATTTGAATTCCAGATCTGCGGATACTTGGTAGATCACACAAATTCTCTAAGCCTTAGTTTCATCATTAACAGAGTGTAAGTGCAGTTCCTTCCTGCATTTCCTTAAAAATATATAATAAATGCTATTTGATAGGCACTGTGCTGATTGACAAACCATGGTGAGTAAGACCTGAAAGCCTGGCTTAACTAACTTTCAGATGTAAATACTTTTTACAGTTGTTATGAGGAAGACACACATGTACACACACCTCTCTGTGTATAGACACCCCTATGCACACATAGAAACATACTATGTCCAGCACCTAGAGCATATGCTTAAACCAATTCCCACTGTACTGTGCATACTCAGGAGACAGTGGCTTCCCCCATCATCAGTCACAGCGGGAATTCAACATTTCTGTTTGTAGCTGACTCCCAGGATGAACAGTGTCTTCTACTCCCTCTTTAAAATAGGCCAACAGCATGCTTTGTAAACCAAGGTAATTTCATCAGCTGCTCTTTAGTACCTAGTCATATTTCTGGCTGAGTTGCATTTTGCAGGCAGTTAGTTGCATTTGTTCTAAAATGTATTGATGCTGGTCATACTTGTCACTTAATTATCATTAAAGGTGATATGAAAAGAAAGGAAAAGAAAGAGAATGATTATTTCATCTGAAAAGTAAGATGAACACTCTCAGTAGATGATGACTGCCAAATTAAATGTAGTTGACATAAACTTAGGAAACAGTCACAAAAGTCTGTATTATAGAGTGTCCATACTCTCCCTGCAGTCCCAAGGAAACCAAAATCGGACATGATCTTTGTAATTTGGTTTGTGCAAGAAAAATATGATCCTTGGCCATCAGGTTCATACTTAAGAATCTCGATTCTTCACTAGGCCTTTCATCACAATGAGTAAACACTGTTTAAAATCAGTACATCACTATGGATGACCCCTTGCTTAACTTTTTAAATTCACTGTCAACTATTGGTCCCAAATGCATGGGATAAAAGAGAATTCTTTTATGGTATTTAAACATAAACATATTTATATATGAGAATGTGTATGTATCTGTATTTATTTAATATGTTGTCTTGACCTCTGTCATATTTTTGTAGATTACAGAATGCTCAGCAACACGGTACAGCCTGTCCAAGGCCACAGAGCTGTATTGCCAGAGGTAGAATCCGGGCCGGCTCTGATTCATCACCTCGGTCACCTCATGGTAATACAGAATAAACACAGCACAGTCTCAGACAGCCTGGCTTATATAGTTAATTACCTTTTGAGGACGGAGTATCGTCTGCCTAAATAAAAGGGCTGCTAAGAAACAATGTGTTTCAATTTTTAAAAATGTATTACATAAAAAGACACACTGCCATTAATTCTCCATCAGAGCACTCTCCCTTGCTTCAAACATACTTATCCCATTATTTTTGCCATTTTATAAAGCAGTTCTGGAAGTCTTCTTTCACAAGTATCTTTAGGAAATGGGTTCAAAACAGTGGATGCTGCTGTTGAGTGCCAGCCAGCAGAAAGGCAAGATCACAAAGATATTCTGGTGTGTCCTGGTCTACTTTGTGCACTGGCTCTAGTACTTGGCAACACGCTACTACAGGTTATTCCTCAAAATACAGATGCCCACGAAGGTAAATGTTTTGATTTGATTCAGGACATCGAAGCAGCCATGACAGTGCAGCTAAAGACACTCATGAAAGAGGACTTTCCAAAGAATAGTCTTACACTTCTGCAGAGCATGGGATGAAAAATTTTTGTTTTGAACTGGTGAATTTTATTTCCTGCTATATAACAGTAAAGACTAGTGGGGGCTTCCTGATTTCAGAAGGAGCCACATGGGATTTGGCTCTTCAGAAAGGTTCACATGGGATTTATCACCCCCTCCATGGAGTATGCAATGGCAGAGGAGAAATTTATTGTGCCTGTCAGATCATGTCATCAACAGCTTAGCCTCACTGATTGGCACTTGCTCTTCCTTGTCAGTGCAGCAAGATGAGCAGCACCCTGTTCACCAGATGGTTATTTGTTGCACCAGCCACCTTTGCTGCATCCCTGATTCACTCCAGCCCAGGACTGTCTCCAGAACTCATGCTGCAAGGCAGCTCCTGCCAACAACTTTGCCAAATGGCTCCTCTCAAAGTCATGGGCTGCCCAGACAGACTGGCTTCTCCATCTGCAGCAGCTTTTGGCAAAAAGACATTTCCCTCTCTGGCTCTGCCTCTTGGCTGCACCAGAGCCTTTTTGCCAGAAGGATGATCTGACCCTTCAGAAAGTACAACCAGACCTGGAATTCTGGGGCCATTTAGAACCTATTGCTGTGTTCCTCGATCCCACATCAAAGCACATCAGAACATACCAAAGAGAAGTAGATGATCATGATTCACAGACAAGAAGCATCATAAAAACTTAGGGCCAGAAATATCTACAGAAAGCATTCCACCCCTCCCCCATCTTCAAAACTTCATTATGAGTAGATTAAGAAGCTGAAGCCCAGAGAGTAAAATGGCTAATTACAGTGGCAGGCCTGGGAATCCTACCCAGAGCTTTTGACGTGCATTTTACATCACTGCTTATGATACTACACTGCATTTCGTTTTCCTATATAATCTTCAAATTCTTAATAAAAATTGAATCTTTTATGTCAGAATTGATTCAAAAGAGTGTTTTTAAGAAAAACGAATAGTTTTTTCTTGCTTTTGTTTTAAACAGCTTTGCTCACGTACTAAATTGAGACAGTCTACTGAAGTATTTAAGAATACGGGGTTTAGAGTCAGATTCTGTGACTTCTTTTACTTCCTGTTGTGTAGTAACTTCATCCTGCTCAACTTTTCATCTAAAGAAGGGTAGGAATAGTATTAGTCCATAGAATTGTGATGATTAGATGACAAAATTAAGTGTCAAAGCCTGTCCTTGGCTGCGGAAGGCCCTCCCCACTAGCTGCCAGCAATCATTCTTATTAACGCTCAAATCCACAGTGGTTTTAGAAGACACAGTGCTCTGCCTGTATAAACAGGTATGCCAGGTGTTCTTGTTTTCTACATTAGGAAATTCCGAGGTTAAGTGACACATCCAAGGTAACAGAATAAATGGAAGGCCTGAGCTTTCTTCTGGTTATTCTACTAAGAAAGGAAATTAGTGTCTGGGCTTTAAGGATCATAAAAATCCAAAAGAAGAATGTTATAGATGGATAATCACTGCAGCAACTTATGCAATATAAAAGCTGGAGACAATTTTCTATCCATGTACAAGAGAATTACTAATGAACTATGTGTCCAGTCCCACCATGGAGCACTGCACAGTCATGAAAAAACATAGGGCTTCTGACATAGACAAGTCTTTCAGAAAACGTACAAATAAAACAGGCAGTGTGCACTCATTTATGCACGCACCCCCTCCCACCACAAGGCACACTCCACCTAGCACACCCTGGCTTTCCGACAAGGACCATAGACTCTATATATCCTCTCTCCCCTTCTCTACAGATCACCCAACTTTTTTTACATTTGCTGTAAGTAATCAAGTCTTTTTCTTCCCAGTGAAGAAAAAGAACTGAAATCAATCTGTCCTTCCCTTCTCATTGTCCAAAATGGCCCTTTCTCCAAAGAAACCAGTGAACACAAAAGTTTCATGGATCTCATGTATGCATATCCTGTCTCCTCTTTCCAGAGCAAACTTGGGAAGCGTGAGAATTCAAGGGTTCCTAGGTTATTTGTGACAAAGACCCTAGCAGCATTATAAAAACACTGTATGACTTTCACTCGGCTAGTTACCCCAAAGCCAACTTTTAGCCGGATTCCAGAATTCTACTGGAGAGGGAAATTTGGTGGAAAAGCTGATGGGGCGGATGAACGCCAACTCACCATCTTAGTAAAGGGGGTGAAGGGAGCAGGCTAGAGACCCCTTTGGCTGTCTCTGAGGCCTCCACATTTATGTGGAAAATGTCTCTTATCATCACATGGCTGCCTCGGTACCACTACTTTTCCTGTGGGCCAGGCACTCAGACCTACCTGGAAAATGGGTGTCTAGGTGGCCCAGTGGGTCCATTTCAGTTTAGCCTGGGAACTGCATCCTTGACATCTTAGAGAGAGGGTGACTGAGGGACATGAAAATGCTCTTTAAAACATTTCAGCTAGGTCTCACATCTCAACTGCTTAGGTCATAAATACAGCCTCTTTTCATATTCAGAAGAGGAGATAATCTACGGAGTAAGTCAGCTAAGGACTCCGGCTGGGTGAGGGAATTCAGCTCCCTCCAGGGTGTGATGGCTGAGACATGAGCACTGCTTGGTTGGGAAAGGGTGGATCTTATGAATTCAGAGAATCGAGTGGGCATCCTGGGGTGTCTGTGGAAGGTGGAACTCAAACTGCATTCTCCCTCAAGAAAACCCTAACCAGAGTGAGCAGGGATGGGCAGAGGAGGTTCCTGGAGGGCAGGCTCTTGTGGACTTCAGTTTGGTCTCACTACTTACAAATAAGTATGTCTACAATACAAGAACTTTTTGCTATACATTTTCTTTGGTTCTCCATATCTCAGAATCTCTATTCTGAAAAAAAAAAATAAAGCTAACACAACCACTCAGTTAGAGTGATTAAGTAAGTAAACATACAAGAAACCCTTAGGAAAATGCCCAATTACATATAGTACTTGTGACCTTAGTTCTCTTCCCTTAGTGAAGCATCTAAATTGGACCATTTCTTCCCAAATGCAAATGTCAGAGTCTAGGAATGTCAGTCTACAGCTGTGCTCTTTTCATTGAGCTTTACCAATATTTTGACAGGACTGGCCTAATATTATTCACCCCAGGTTCATCAGTACGTTTCTGACCAGCACTCATAAAGGGCTTGGGATTGCCCCTAGAGACCAGGATGCTAATAATGAATACTTGCTAGTGATTTTCAATGCACTCTGGTTATTATACTGAGCAGCAGAACATTTCCTATCCCCAGAAAGGTCATTTACAATAGTATAAGGCTGCTTCTTCCCACCTTCCATTTCAGGTTTTTCTGAAGGCTCAAATACTCATCCATATGCATTGGAAATACCATTCTGATCTGGTATTTGCATACAAATATCAGAGCAACTTGAGGAACTAGAGGCAGCTCTCCATCACAGGACAACACCTGCTTTTATTTCTCCAGTGCCTTCCCAGCATCTTCAGAGTAAAACACATTTTCACATACCTTTCCAGATTTACTCTCCATAGCTTCCCCCTTTCTTGCAATTTTGTGGGATGGGGAGGGGGCAGGAACCTCTACTTCCTCACTTTAATTGTTGTAGCATTTCACACATCACCCAAGTCTGGAGACCCTCTAAGCTCAGCTCATCTGAGATTGGACTCTTCTTATTTTCCCACACTGCTGAGCAATGGCCACATATCATTATTAGAATAATTTCAGTATTTGATCCATCATGGTTGCCAAGACCAGGAAGTACCTTTTGCTGCAAATTCTTTATTTCAGGCCAAGGTGAGTTTCATTTTAATTTTCCACTCACGGCTTTAATTTCTGCCCTGGATCGACAAGGCAGATGAAAGCAAACTCTTCTTAGTAATGAATGTTAAGGGGAGTAGGCTAGAGAGCAGCTCTGGCCAAAGGGAGGCCTCAGATACCTCCACATTTACAGCCCTGGAGAGTGGGCATCTGGGGGCCCAGGGGACTACTTCCATTCAGCCCGGAAGTGCATTGTTAATGTCTTAGAAGGAGGATAAGGGACACGGAAAAGCTGTTTTAAAAACTCTACCTAGGGCTCACATCTTGATTGCTTAATTCCATAAATATTTCCTTTTTTCTTATTGGGGTATTTTTTTTTTTGAGGTCCAGACCCAGATATTCAACTGCTTAAGAGTCTCATGAAAAGTAGATGTTTTACAATTATTTTTCAAAACTCATTTCCCTGAAAATCCCTTTCATGCGTTCATTCTGATGGCAAAATTCTGGAAGTTGTCCTGGATGCTACCTTCTCTATATATACCACCCAATCCATCACACCAAGTGAATCTGTTGCAGTCCTTCTCTATGATGTCTCTAAAACCCAGTTGATTCTCCCCAGCTAGCTCTCCTGCTGCCACCATCCTGAGGACAGCCACAACTTCCTCGTTATCTTAGGCTATCATGCCTATTCATTTCATATTGGGCGCTTTGGCCTTCCCCTATACACCAGTCAGGCAGCTTTTGAAAAAATAAACCTGATCATATTTCATCCATTAGTGGCTTTCAATCCATCTTTGGATAAGATCCAAGTTCCTTATGGTCATCCATACCTAGTAGATGACACAGGAAAAGACTGTGACTGGTTTGAGTAATCCTGCCCTATCTCCAATAGTCCTTCTCCATAAGATCACTCCGAACTTCACCCAGCCTAAGGAAACGCTGCATGCTTGCTGCGCACCTGCAGCTGGAGTAACAACAGCTTTAGTGTACTGCAAGCATTTACTGAGGGCTGTCTTCACATTTGGCACTATGTAAGCACTTTCTCTGCATAAGTCCTTTTTTCTGTGGTATAGGCTTTATTGCTCTTCCCGTTTTACAATAAAGAAAACTGCAAACAGTGTTTAGTAACTATAATTATGGGATCATTCTGTGTTCCCATTAGAAAGTAAAAGATGAATTTAGAAAACTCACAGACTGCTGTGACACAGACAAGGTTTTAGTGGGCTCTAAAAGAACCGAAAAACACAGAAAGAAATCCATGTACAGATCAGGGAGATTTGAGAGATGAACCTTTGGTTAGGAAGCTTTGACACCAAATCTAAAAATGCCAATCAAAACATTATATTGACTCCATTTTTGTGCTTATTCCAAATCCACCTGATGCCCTCCTCACACACACTCTCAAATGATGTCTACAAAGAATTCTACCCCAGGTGGAAACCCTGCTTACACACAAAGATGAAATCATTGTGATCTTTCCAATACCAGGAGCTGACAGTCAAAGGAAAATGAAGCAGTGCAGAATTTCCTAATGAAAGCACATGGGCTTCAGACTACCTTGAGTTTAAAGATTAGCTTTTCCACCAAATGTGTGACCTTGGCAAATTAGTGGCATCTCTGGATCTCAGTTGCATCAGCTTTTTTTTTTTTTAATTTGAAAATGGAAGCTACTTAGCAGGATCTGCCTACATTGATATACATATAAAGAACTCAGTGCATGCCTTGGAACACATACGCCCAAAGATGTTAACTTTAAAAAAGAAGGGTACGTGGCAAAATGTAGGGCAAGTCAGTAACCTTAATGCCAAGAATTTAGAAAATAGTCAGTATTTTGATGTCTTTAGCAAAGCACATCATGCATTTGGGGGTATGTGTGTGAAAGTGTCCTTTAGAATTTGCATTGCTCTTAGCTGGGTGAACTAGCCTGCAGCTACCACTTACAATGCAAATTGAGCTTAGAATCCTTCACACTAACTACACTGCAAAATCCTTCCCGCTTTAAATAGAATACTGCAGTATGGAACGGTCTGAGCAAAAGGAAGAAAAACGTAGAGATAAATGTGGAGACTTTGGAGAAAAAGAAAGCCCTGATATATCTGAGAAGTAGGAAGAAAATGAAGAAATATTAAAGGTAACAGAAAAGCATAAAAGGACTTAGAGGCACATTGCTCAGTGTGCAGGTTTAGATGAAGGGGGAAGAGAACTTTTGGGGAAGCAAGTTTTAACAGACAACATTTGGATCTGCCGCTTTCTCACGGCCCAAAGGTGTCCCTAGGAAGGGGTGGGGCTTTGCCCTGACTGGCCACCACAAGGTTTGAACGTCCCCTGAAATGAGCAGGTCAAGCCACAGAGAATTTCTTGCTCTGCCTAGCCTCAACCATTTTTTTAGTATTAGTTCCACTTTTATTCTGCCCATGCCTTTACTAAACTGGGGGTGGGGAGCCAGGGGGTCTGAGAGGTTGATGTTCACCTATAAGCAAAATTTTAGTCTTTGCTATATATAACTCATTTTGACTCCATGAATTCAGGTATTCCATCCAAAATCAGAATTTCCAAAAAGGCTGAAAAATAAAGATAAATATAATATCCAGGGCCTTGAAAGTAATAAGAAATGTTATTTCTAACTGACTTCATTCTATAAATGACACTCAAATTTTCTGGCCCCAATTTGGCTATCTTCTCAGCTCAGTAAGTTTCTCAGCTCTGTACAGGACCTGTACAGAGGCAACAGAGAAGAAATAAGTAATCTGTAAGAGGAGAAAGTATGAAGGCAGCCCCGTTTCTCTGTAGTCACAAACAAATGTTCCAACCAAAGCCAACTTCTCTGTGGGGTGTTACGCTTAGGTACAGTCATGTGCTAGCTGGTCACTGATTCGGTGACAATGCACAAAGACTGAGAAGAAACATCTTACAATCACATTGTCTCTGTGGAAGTAAAAAGAATCAGCAAGTGCGACACTCACTGTGGACGAGGGATGGGCTGTCTCTCCATCTCGGAGCAGTCTCCAAGCTCCTGGAGGTCAGAGCTTACAACTCTCCTTAACCTAACACCGAGTTTGTGTTGGGCTCAATGGGTTCCAATAATGACGACAGACAGAAAGCACACATTGGGGATCACTAGGGATTCTCCTCGTGTAAAACTTCCAGGGATGTTGAGTGAAGATGCCACCTTACCCCCCAGATTGTGTGGTGTGTGTGTCTGTGTGTGTGAGTATGTGCATGTGGGCCTTTTTAGTTCATCCAGAATGTGAACTTTTTCCTTCTCCCAATGCATTTCTCTGAGTCGCCTTGTGGTTTGAATAAATATTACAGAAAGTATTCAAGAACAACAATAATTTTAAATATATTCTCCAACATTTTTTTCTAACGCATTTTTACACATGGATTTTACTGAATGCCAGTGCAACACTATACTATTGGCTAAAGATAAAGGGCTAGAAAAGGGTAGAAAATGAAGCAAAAACGCAAAAGTTTTGTCACTTAAATAAAATGTCTCCCCTCTCTATTCACACACAAAAGGCAGAGTGAGATCCACCTGCTGACTTTCCCTGTGCCTGCACGGAGCTCCAGTTAATGTCAGAACAAGCTGGTTGAGAGAGACGACAATTTCACCTCTTGGCAAAGCTCGGCTTGCTGAACCCTCTTGCTTTCTACTGGCTGTTGATTCAGCAGAAACTACTGCTGCAGAATTCATAATGGTGATTTTTAAAGGCCCCACCGTTCGCGTTGCTCGCCCCACGTGTCAGCCCCGTTCACTCGCCGCCGATAGAACACTATTTCCCCAGCCACCGTTTTATTTCTTGCTCATCCACTTCGGAGGGGAGAGGGGCTTGCCCTCCTGAAAGGGGCTTTTCGGGGTTCTGATTGTCTGAGCAGGTAACCCGGCCAACCAGACCGATGAATGGGCAGGAAATGAAACCATGCCCTCCCTGCAACCACGGGGAGACAACATCTTCCCACTCAGGGAGGGGTTACTAAGGTCCTCCGGGGCCCCTTCTCCTCTCCCTCCAGGACCCCCTTAAGCATCGCGGCGCTAGGTCTTCTGCCTTCGCGGGGTCATCTGCCTTCGCGGGGTCATCTGCCCAGCAGGGAGCCGCGCCCTGAAAAGCCTAATCCCCCAGGGCCATTTTAACTCCCGGGGCGCCGGGTCCACCTGCTGCTGCGCGGGTCTCGCCTCCGGAGCCCGGATGGATGCGGGCGCCCCAGGGCTGTCCCTCGAGCAGCCGAGCCCCCGCCCAGCTCCGGCCCGAAGGCATCTCGGCCGCGGCGCAGCGCCCCGCGAGGCTCGGCGCCCCGCGACTCGCACCCGGCCCCAGCGGCGGAATGCGGCGGCCGGGCTGGTGTTACCTTCGGTCGCATAGCTGTGGTCGCGCAGGAAACTGTTGTTGATTTTGCGGGTATCAATGTCCTCCTCCATTGACAGCAGGCTTACTTGCGTGGGAACCAGAAGCCGGCAGACAAGTATCCATGATCCCTCCCCGCAGCCAGTCTCACAGGAGAGGGGGGCAGGGGAGCCAGGGGGACTGCACCATGGTCCGAGCCTGAGGAGGAGACGGGGAGGCGGAGAGAAAATAAAAATAAAAACCCGGCAATGGAGCTGTCACCTCCTCCACTCCGGCTCTCTGAGCTGCGGCGGCTCCTCCCGCGCGGTGCCGGTGCGCGCACTTCGGTTCCAATTCCCAGCGAGGATGCTGCGCTGCCTCCGCCGCCTTCGGGCCACGCTGCGCCGCGCCCGAGGGTCCGCTCCCGCCCGCCCGCCCGCCCCACAGGCGCTGCCACGCCGGCAGGGGAGATGCCCAACAGGTTCCCCGCGTTGGCAGCCGCTCCGAAATGCAAAAATGATCCCTCCTCCCCTGGGAGAGCGGGCAGCCGCGACAAAATGGTGCCTTTCCGGACCCAAGCTGAGGTGGCGAGATGGCAGGGGTAGGATTCGGGCTGGCGGGGCCGCGGGGAGGGTGCCGGTCCCACGGGAGGGCGGCTCCGGCAGGCGGGGGCCGGGGGAGCCGGCGGGAGCTGGGCAGGGCGCTGCGGCGGGCGCCAGCGCACTCACCCTCACACCCACACGCGCGCACACGCAGCAGCTGCTCCTGCTGCAGGAGGCTGGAGGCGGCTGGTGCATTAAAGCGAGGCTCCTCCCAACCGCGTCAGCAGCCCCAGGACTCTTCCCCAGCAGCACTGGTGGCCCGGGCAGAGGCTGCGGCTGCTCTCTGCTGCATTGGGCGCACGCAGCCGCGAACCGGCACTTGGGCAGCGAGCAGCTGCCAGGTTGGCGTGAAAAGCACAGGCACAGTCTTCCAGCCTCCCCCCTCTCGCGTCTTGCAGCCAAATCCCGTGTCTACGTTCTCACCTCCAGCTCCTTAACTCTGCCTTTCTTGAGACACCTGCCGTTCGTTCAGGACTGTGAGGAGAAGTAGGTTCCTTTGGATAGCCTGAAAGTCCTCATGGACGTCCCTTCTGCTCGCCCCTGTTTAATACAGGTGGTCCCTCGCTGAAGTTAGAGGGCGAGGCCTGGAGCCCACAGGAAGCCTCAGAAAGAGAGGAGAGGATGGGGAACAGAGCTGCTTCTAGCCGACCTTATCGGAAGGCCTTCCTGCTAGGAACAGAATCAAGAGCAATGGCCAGGACTTCGCCACTGCAATCACGTATGACTCTTCCATTCGAGAAGCCAAACATCTAAATGTAGGAAGTTAGTGTTCAGGAAAGCGTCAGTGTCTGCTAGGGCAAACACTGGCACAGACCTGAGTCATGAACCCAGGTGACCTGTTCCATTTGAAGAAGCCCGGTCAGCCTAGCCCTGTGCATTTTGTTTTGGGCAAACTGCTGCAGCTCCTCCGGTGGACTTTGTTTGGGCAGGCTGTGCCCACAGTGAGCCATTGCTACTGGCAGGGAATTTCAAGGATCCAATGACTGCAAAAAAGAGGCCTGTCTTCCTACTTCAACCAGGAGAAAAATATGGAGCCCCCTCCACATTCCTCCAAATTACAAATTCCACATTTGAAAGATAATGAAATCATTGTAGTTATGAAACCACCAAAATCATTTAATGAAGCAACCCGAATCACTAGAAAGCCAATTTGGAAAAGAAATTTCCCTGATTTCCTCTTGGAGGAGATATTCATTTCAATGGCTGTCAGTGTAGGGAGGGACATCAGCAAATGTCTTGCTCAGTTAAGCTCCACAAGTTTAGCTAGATGAGCCCAGAGGGACCTGTGAGTTAATTATATACATACAATGCTTCGGCTAACACCATTTAGAAAGTAGTCGCGGTTTTAAAAAAAATGAGAAAACAAGTCCTTAGCTGAGGTTTGGGAATTGCCGTTCAGTTTCTAAGAATAGATGCTTCTAGCAGGTGGGAAATAGTGCTGCCCCCCTATCCAGAAAGTGACTTCATATCCACAAGGAAAAAAAAAAGAGTAAATGTGTCTCTATATAATTGCGGGGGGGGGGGTTCATTGTCCAGCAAATTTCATTTTATTTTCATCCGGTGGGTAAGCCCTACACACTTCTTTGAGCACTTGTTCAAAGTCCACATGCAAAATTGAAGTAGCAGAGGAAAAGTGGTGCAAGTTGATGTGATCCACTTCCGTGCCAGGTGTGCTGAGCTGTGTGTCTCTGGGGGAGCAGGATTCCACCTCCTGTAGTTAACACAGTCTGGCTTCTCATGGAGATTGGCACATAGTGGGGAGGAAACAGAGGAATAACAAGCTAAGTCCATCTCTCTGTTGTCAAAGTGATGCAAAAACATCTTGCCTTCCCCTGGGATGACCTTATGTTATGACAGGAGGCCTTGGCACGGGGAAATTCTCCCTCTCGTCTTCCTGGAACAGAGGCTTGATTAGAACAGAGCTGTGTAATGAATCAGGTAGGCTCAGGGTCACTGGCGAGGCTGTGCTTGAGGGAATTTTCCATTGTGACCAATGAGAGAGAAGTTCCCTCCACAAATTGAGCCTGAGTTTACTGAATATTCCCTTGCATGTTTCCCATGAAATTCCTCCTCTTTCTGTATAACAGTTCATAGACACATGTTGAGAGAAGGCAAATTAGGTATATTTTCAGTCCTTTCAATGCATCTGATTTCTGAGCACTCTTTTTTACAATAAGCAGTGGAGAACAAGCTGCTCCAAAGAAAATCGAGAAAAAAAAGATGGTATTGGCCGTGTGCCTTAACACAGGAGCACATCACAGGACAGTGGGGGTGCAATAGTGGAAGAACGCACACACCCTGCTGTGGGATAAGGGTCTGTGTAGACCATTTCTTACAAGATTTACTGAACTCCTACTCTTCCAACATGTGAAGTTCTTCCAAAAGCGTTGGCATCTTTGCATTCTATTCCCATGCCCCTTCCTCATGTTCTTGGCATTCTCCTGTGTCTCAGCGGAGACATTCCCCACCCACTCCATCGTCTCTCCTTCTGGTATTTTCTGTGTCCACAATTTTGAGGGGATTTTTCATGGCCCATTTTATTTTATAACATTTGTTTAGTCATTACTATCAGAGATTTCCACCTCCAATTTTGAGTGCCTGTCATTTAGTAGATGCTTAATTCCACTTATTGAGTGGAAATGAATATTTGTTGAATGAAGGAATTACTGAATTTATTTAGTGATATTTAGGTTTTACACATCTACCTTTATTAGAATTTATAAAGACAATAATCTACTGTGAGCCAGAATCTTTCACCGTATTTTCCCTATTCCAATGGAAATAATTGTTCCTATTCATTCCTATATGCATATATAGCTCCCCAAATTTAGTGAATACCTAATGTATGCCAAGGTTGTTCTAGGTACTGGGGATATAGATAATATAAAACAGATTCCTTTCTTTCACAGAATTTAAAATCCATCATCTGATTTTAATTTCATGAGATTTCCTAGAGGTACAATAAATACATTATAAATCAACAGCACCATAACATAATGGTTAAATGCCAAGACTCTGGTATCAGGCAGAGCTGATTTTCTGCTGCTTATTGTTATATCCTTATGGAAATTACAAGCTTTCCCTGAGCCCTGGGTTTTCATATCTATAAATTACAAAGAAGAATCGTATCTATCTCATAATGTTATTGTGAGGATTAAATGAGATAATGCAATTTAAGGTTTTATTTGTATCATCACCATGATCAGCATTTAACAAATGTCTTTTTTTATCAGACTCTACCAGATGTAATTAAAAACTATAATGAATGTTTAAATTTTTTAAAAATTATAGTAAAAGACATTATCATTTATCCCTTTGAAAATACTCACCTTGCTTTAAACACACTTCTCACTTTATTGTTCTGTTGTGGTTACCTGGATATCTTGAACTGATTTAAAACGTTTACCTTTCGTGGTCATTTTGACTTGGGAAGAACCAGAAAATGTACAATGCCAGACCCAGTGAATAAGGTGGAGAGAAAGCATGATGTTTGTATGAGCGCCTTTCTGTTGGATGTCACTCAGTAACAGCATCCGCCATATTTTTGATCACACTATATAAAGACACTCACAACAAAGGACTTCCAGGACAGCTTCAGAGTGTTGGGAGGGCCTGTTGTCTGAGGGGTACTGATGGCAAGGTATCTTTTACTGTAAAATAATTTTAAAATGTCAGCATTCACCATATATTTTTGATCACCCTGTGTGTGCCAGACACGGACACAGGACCGAAGATTTAGCATGATCAGTGCGTGAGATGTGCAGTCAGTCTCTGCAGTCAGGGAACTTACGTCTAATTTACAGTTTATGTAAGAGGGGCCATGGGCTACAGACGGGGCAGCAGAGGGCACTCTGAAAGACTGACCTAATTTAGGCTTGTGCTTTACAAGAAAGAGCCAATTACAAACACACAGCCTTGGGGCTGGGGATATAGCTCAGTTGAATAAGCACTTGCCTGGCAAGTGCAAGGTCCTGAGTTCGATCCCCGGTACCACAAAAAAAAAAAAAAAAAAAAACACACAGCCTTCCTAAGATACCCAATTCAGTATGACAGCGCTTGGGCATGTTCTTTTTTTATCACCCTTGTCATGGTCACTTCCCTGGATACTCACAGGTAACCCCCTCCCTTTAGGCTAGTGCTTCCTACACTAGAACCTTTCAGCTCACCTTGTCCAATTAGCACATTAAATATCTACAGTCATTAAAACCCTTGACCTGAGCCACTATAGAGATTCTTAATATAGGCTTTAGGTGTCAGACACTCCTGATTTGTGTCCCAGCTCGGGCATTTGTGAATTTCTTGACCTTTGACATGTAATTTAACATCTCTCAGTCTCTGTATTGCAAAAACAGAAGAGAACAATGGTAGCTACTTCACAGGGTTGTTGGGTGGCCTCGGAGACAGTGGAAAGAAAGTGCCTAGTCTAGTCTTGACCTGGAGCCAGGCCTCACTACTACTGTGTTTCTCTCCCCTAGCAGTGCTTCATAGAGATCTCTACCTGCAGAGATAGGAGAAACAGTCTGCAAGTCAGTTGTTCATGTGAACAAAAGTGACCCAGAAACCTGTGTTTTAATACCCATCACTGTCTTAATAAGCAACTAGAAGCAGGATATACAATAGAAGAGATGAGAGTAATTTCCTTTGAATTGGTACTTCATGTGTGAACAAACCTAGCCACATTTTCTTACTGAGGAATCATGTGGAATTCCTCTCTAAGATCACTCATAAGCAAATGCCCAACCCTCTCTCTCTCTGGGCTGGGTTGTGTGCTGATGGACTGCCTAGGGGTTGACCTCTTGAATTTCTAGCAAGTTTGCAATTCCTTCTTGTGCAGGCTACAACATGTAATAGAGCAATTCTTTAACATGATATTTTACTTAGGAAAAGAAAACAACACTTCTTGCCCTTGTAATAATGTATTCATTTTAGACTCTGGACTCCTGTTAGATTTTACTGGAAAATGTCCCCTGAATTACTCAAGTACAGAATTGTCAGAAAATGCACTGTGGTGTGCTGGGCTCATGTGCTCTGGCTGCCCAGAGCTAGTTTTGCACACTGCACACAGCTCTCTCTAGCTTTGCTCTGAGCAACAACACCATGCCAATGGCTGAAACTTGAAATCTGTCACTGTTGCGTATTTATATCAAGAAAATAATAATTTATATCAAGGAAATGTAAAAGCTATATAAATCAAGTCTTTTAAAAATCTAAGAGCCAGCCTTTCAGCATTTACCAGTAGGCTACTACCAACATATTGCTTGCTGGTATTTCTTTCTAATCATCCCTGTTATCTCTGCAAAGTTCCTTTTAATTTCTCAACACCCTCTAAACTGAGCCAGTTCCACCACCCAATAAAACTTCTGCCATAATGCTAAATGACTCTTCAAATCTTATCTTGATCAGAGGAAATCTGATGCTTTGTCTGACCCCTTGCAGGTTGGTTATGAAATTGTTGTGTAGACTTGTGAGTGATTGCTCTTGGGCCTGACGATACAAGGAATGTTAGGACATGCCTGCTCTCAAGGAATCATTTTTTCCTACTGTTCTGGCTTCATTGTCACCTGACTCTTGCCCTTACTTTGCCTAAATGCAAAAAACCATCCACTGTGTATGATTCCACTTATAGAATTTATTCTAAGAAAATAACAAAGATATGGACAAATGTAGCCGTAAGTTATCTCTCAATGGGGTGTTTGTAGTCATCAAAAAGCAGAGACAAATGAAGTGCCACACAACAGACTTGATTAGGTAAATTATGGTGTCTGCATATATTGGAACTTATTGAGGCACTGATATAGTAATCATAGCTAACACTTGGGCATTTATTATGTAGCAGAAACTGTGCAAAGGGCTTTCCTTGCATCGTTTCATTCTTTTCTAACAGTAGCTTCTAAGGTAAGTACTATTACCATCTCTGTTTCACCAAAGCAAATGATAAAGCTTGGCTCAGAACTATGATATATCTCCGAAGCGCATCACTTCTCGGCCTTTTGGCTAAGATCAAGTGTAGTATCTCCGAAGCACATGCTCTTAACCACTGTGCTCTCAGAGTGTGTGTGTGTGTGTGCGCGCGCGCACGCACACACACACATACACACACACACACACACACACACACACACACACACTAGTATTGCGTATGGGTTGAGTTCACAACAGAATCAGCTCATGAGGTCCTTTTCCAAATCATACATCACTAGAATCTGATTTGTCCCTCACAGGGATAAATATTCTGTCTCTTGAAAATCAGTGTTGTGTTGGTGAGGCTGTAGCAAAACCAGATTCTCATACTTTGCTTGTGGGATTGTATAACAGTGCAGGCATAAAGCTTGACAGTTTCTCCAAATGTTAAACAAGGTCAGTGTATGACCCAGCAATTTCACTTCTACCTGTGTACTCAAGAGAACTGAAAGCACATGTTCACAGTGATGCTTGCACAGGAATGGTAATAGCAGTATTATTCATAAGAGGCAAAAAGATAAAGTAACTCAAATGTGCATCAGCTGATAAATGGATAAACAAATTTTTATATATCCACAGAAGGACTATTATTCAGGTGTAAAAAATAATGAAGTACTGGTCCTTGCTACAACACAGATGAAACGTAACAAAAGTATGCCAAGTAAAAGAAGCTAGACTGATTCCGTTTATGGGAAATGTTCAGAATAGACACATCCGAAGAGAAAGAAAGTGGATTCGTGGCTGCCAGGGACTGGAAATGGGGTAGAGATACTGCTAACGGATTCCAGATTTCTTTTTTAGGGTGATGAAAATGTTCTAAGATTAAATAGGGACAATAAATAGCTATTCAATTCTGAATATACTGGAAACCATTGAATTGTACATTTTAAGAGGATGGATTGTACGGTATGTGAACTGTATCTCAATAAAGCTGTACTGAAAGACTAAAAACAGGAAATCATTGCTATTACAAGCCACTGTTCTAGGGAGTATGCTATATCTTTTGGGTTTATTAGTACAGAAGAAAAAATATCTAATGGCAAAGACAGTTGTTCGCCTTATGTTAAAAAATCATGAAACAAAAGAAAATACTCCAATTTCTTGGTTTAAAAATGTATATATGGTGGTGGTAATGTGTAGTTTGCTTTTTTGTTCAAATTGTTTGCAAAGAAAATGTAATACATGTATCATTTTGCAGTAAGAAAAATTTACAAATGTTCTAATACCATGAGATACTTTATGGGATGAAAGTCTGTGTTGAAAAGATCATTTTCTTTACATCAGGAAACAGATAGTGACATAAAAATGTATGTAATCAGCATGCATAGAAATATAACACAAGCTGTTCTCTTAATTATAAGGCATATAGCCACCACATTAAAAAGTAAAAAACAGATTAAATTAATTCTAATAACTATTTTTAATCTTTTCAAAATAAAGCTTAAGTCTTTTATTGACTAATCTATTAAAGTATTATACTTTCAGCATATAATCAATTTAAAATCATTCATGATTTATTTTTGTATTTTTCATTCCAAGTTTTTGAAATCTGGTGTTTTACACTTACAGACCTCTCAAAACTAACCACATTTGTAGGTTTCAATAATCACATGAGGCCAGTGGTTACCATGTTAGACAGAAGAGGTACAAAGGAACTATTTTTAAAATTTTATTCCATTCAGAAAAGTTAATCTTTCAAAAATAAGCTCTCATCTACTAAGGGCTTGAATTAGAATGTAATGCCCAAACTGAGCGAGGCAGCAACAATGTAATGAACCTCAAAACTCTTCATAGAAACTGAATATGAAAGTGTAGACATACCCACAAATACATACACATATATAGAACAGTGAATTTGAACACAGTGTGCATTCCTTCTATGACTAGTAGGCTGGGTGAATACAATACAAAAATATCTGGATTCTAAAGGCACTAATGTGACATCATATGACAAAATCAGACAGTAACATGTAACATATTGTTCAGTCACTGATAGGTACCACTTTATTCGGGCAACTGTTTGGTTCAACACCTATGGCTTCAGTTTCAGCTAGAAGAAGAAGCCAAAGAGCCAGATGTTACTGACAAATAAAGAATTTTCACAGTTGGGCATCTGGACGCTATTATGGCTACTCAAGGTGGAGAGATTTAAAGGTACAGTTACTGGCATCTAGTTGGGGAATATCTATCTATCTTTTAGATTGGATGAGAGTCGAATTTTGTGGTCATTATGATCAGTATATTAATAGCTGAGGACCTAGGGAATTAGAGGCTTCATTGCCTTGAGACCTACATGGAAGGAGTTCTGTGCATGCATCGGGCACAGCCTCCTTCCTAGGCCATGTTCTTTACTGATTTCTGCGTGCTGTTCTTCTTCTCCCTGGATTCTCTTACCTCAGCGGACATGCCTTGAGCTCATGTGCTGCCTCTTGTTCATTGCTCTGACTTCTCAAAGTATAACCACTCTGGAGTTCAAAGTTCTTAGACTTCTTAATCCACCATCCATCTCTAGATGACCTTATCCAGTCTCCACAGCTGACCACTCAGGTAATGAAAATCTCCAAACGTGAACCCTGAATGGAAGCCCTCCCCTCACCTCCCTAACAGCCAGGCTGATACTTAACTGCATCTCAGGCCTTAGTGCCACCCCCCATGCCTGCTCCAACTTCCTGCTCCTGGTTTCCTTTCTCACTGTCCACATCATGTCAGCCCATTAGCCAATTTGCCCACACTACAAAACAGATCCATGATGGATCACTTTTCACTACCTCCACTGCTACTGCAGTGCTTCAACGATTATAGTATCTCAACAGGACTGTTTCAGTAGGCCAGACTCAGTCTCTGGCCTCTTTTTCAGTGGCTCTGCTCACTCAGAATAGTTCTTTGCAGCAAGCAGAATGGTCCTTCTAAATGCAGATCTCCTCATGTTACTTTTCTGCTCAAAGTCTTTTATTGGCTTCCTATACATTCAGAGTAAAATTTTTTGAAAATACTACAAAGATTTGGCTCGAACTATAGCCCTTCCCCTGCTTTACTTCTTACCTAGAGCATCACAGAATCTTGACTCCCCCATTCCCTCGTACATACTGTGACAGCCTTATCTTCATCAAACATGACTAGAAGAACACGCCCATCCCAGGACCTTTGCATCTGCTTTTCTCTCTGTCCTGAGTGCCCTCCTTTAGACACCAGCATAGCTCAGCGGCATCTCTTAAGAAGTCTGCTCCAAAATCAACTTTTCAGGGATAATTTTCCTTCTCTTTTTTTTGGTATTGGGAATTGAACTCAGGACCTTGTGCTTGCCAGGCAGGAGCTGGTGCCACTGAGCTATATCTCTAGCCCTTCAGAGATAATTTTCTTGGCCACTCTCACCAAGTCATATAATAACCAGACAGTATGTGTATCTTTTGCTAATTATACAAGGAGAACTAAAATTCTTGGGAGATAGAAGCTTTTTTGTCCTCTGCTCTATCTCCAGAATTTAGAAGAGTACCCAGCACATGCTAGCTACTCTAATGCACTTTTTGAAAGAAGGAGAATGAATCTGTTTTCTTTATAATGAAGACCATGGGGAGGGATTTACGAGCAGTAAACTAGGAAGTATAGCAAAGAATTTGCACTTTTCCTAAAAGCGATCTGGCTCTCTCCCTAAGCTCCCTGGAGGTTATCTATGTCACATAGTGTTTTTATGGGGCTGTCAACCTCAGGAGGGACCCTTGATTTAGGGTGGGAGGTTTCGGGTCACGTGGTTATCAGTTGCTATGGATACTGAGTTCAGTCGTATATCTGTCAGCCATGTCTACGTACAGGGCTCCAATAAAAAGTTGGAGCATTCGACCCAGACAAGCTTCTGTGGTTGAGAATAACCTTTATGCTGTCATACATCAATAGCCAGAGGATAATACATCCTGAGAACAGGAGAAGATTTGCATTTGGGACCCTACCAGACACAGCTCAGGCGAGACTTCGTCCAGTTAATTTTAATCTGTCTCCTTTCCCTTATCAACCATAAGCAGGAGTGCAAGTATGCTAGTGTTATAGACAGCTGAGTTAGTTAAAAATATTATAGGCAGTCAGATAGGGCTGTGCCCTGGAAGGAGCCAACACAAAAGATAAGACACCTGTGGGCCAGACCTCAAGACAAAGGGGGGCTAACCAGGTGCAGCCACATACATCAAAAACTGATAAATAAGTAACAACCACCTTCAAAGAGCCAGAAAGTCACTGGCCTGACCTCCCACAGAAAAAGCCCAGCTCTGCATTCATGCCCACTTGCTACGTGACTCACTTCCCCATTTGATCTCAGTCCACTCAGTCTTACCTGGACAATTATACCTG